>OOFC01020641.1:0-20315 GCA_900323345.1 Pseudochromis fuscus
TCTGGTGCATTATCAACAAAGTGGAGGACTATATACACACTGCAAACTGCACCTGTATGGCAGGGTAAGTATTATTGTGCTGATTTCACTTTCTTTGCCTCAACAGAAATGAACATGAACTGCTCAGATAACTTCACTGTGATGTATTAGGCTTTTGCACTTGCTGGTACCCGTAGTTAATGACAGGTTAATATCGTTAATATAACATAACAATCTAAACCGCCAGTGTCCAATATAAAAATTATAACAGGCTGATGGCATGCCCCAAAACCACGGCTAACGCTGCTAATGCTAACAGCTAGCTTCCACACTCACTAAGGAGTCTCTGCCCAAGATAAAAAACACAACAACCAGACATTTTGATGGGCTAAATTTCCACGTGGTTCTTCCCAGAGAGGTGCAGACAATACCAGTTAAACAATGGGACATAGCACTTCTGTTGCCAAAATGTGCACGCAGCTTCTTGATGACGTAGGCTGTAAATGGGTCTATTGGGCAGTTATCTTGGGTTCAAGGGTCAGACCGGCCTCCTCACTCATTCCGTCATATCCAAATATGGTCACTTCTGGCTCCAACATGGTGGTGCTCACATGTCAATCTCTTGGAGTCCACAAACCAATGAGTGATGTCACACTGGCTTCATCCATTTCTATACGCAGACATGGCACCACAACAAAGCGGCCAAGAGAGGGCCGCCCACCCAAACTCACAGACCGGGCGAGGAGGGCATTAATCAGAGACCCAGAGACCAAAGGTAACCCTGCAGAGCTGCAGAGGTCCACAGCAGAGTATCTGTCCATAAGACCACAATCAGCTGTACGCTCCACAGAGCTGGACTTTAAAGAAGAGTGGCCAGCAGAAAGACACTTTCAGCTAAAAATAAGAAGACACATTCTGACTTTGCAAAAGGCATGTGGGAGACTCTCAAAGTGTATGGAGGAAGGTGCTCTGGTCAGATGAGACTAAAATTAAACTTTTTCGCCATCAAGGAAAACGCTATGTCTGGTGCACACGCAGTACTCATCACCCCAAGAAAACCATCCCCACAGTGAAGCATGGTGGTGGCAGCATCATGATGTCAGGATGTTTCAGCAGCAGGGACTGGGAAGCTGGTCCAAGTCTGTCAGTGATTTGAGACTAGGACGGAGGTTCACCTTCCAGCAGGACAATGACCCCAAGCATACTGCTAAAGCAACACTCGAGTGGCTTTAGGGAAAACGTATAAATGTGTTGGAAAGTCCAGACCTCAATCCAACTGAGAATCTGTGGTCAGACTTAAAGGTTGCTGTTCACAAGCACAAACCATCAAATGTGAAGGAGCTGGAGCAGGTTTCCTTGAAGAATGGACAAAAATCCCAGTGTTGATGTGGTAACCTCATAGAGACTCATCAAAACCCACTTGCAGCTGTGATTGCTGCAAAAGGTGACTTCACAAAGTACTGACTTTAGGGGGGTGAATACTTATGCACAATGATGTTTTCTGTTATTTTGTCATATTTGTTGTTTGCTTCACAATAAAAAAATATCACATCTTCAAAGTTGTGGACATGTTCTGTAAATTAAATTATGCAAACCCCCAAACAATCCATTTTAATTCCAGGCTGTGAGGCAACAAAACACAAAAAATGTCAAGGGGGGTGAATGCATTTGCAAGGCACTGCAATGTGCAATTTTGGTATTACATAGTTTAGTATTTTTGACCTCTTATTTATTTATGTTGTTACTAATCATGTTGCTTCTATTGGACTGTAACTTCCTGTATTGTGGGACAAATAAAAAATGATCTTATCTTATTTTAGTGTAGTATGGCTTCTGAGTGCGGGATCATCTGTTGTTGCTAGCTCTGAGTTGGTTAAGTACTACTGACGAATATGCTCATCATTCACTTGACGTCTGCAGTATTATTACATGTGACAGCTGAAGTCGTATCCATATAAAAACAGATACTGTAGGAGGTCATAAATCGGCCGATAGGAATATTTATAAAAATTGGACAACGGGGAATAGATCAGGAAGCGTGTCTATTTATTTAGCTCGGGGATATTTGGCGTGGCTCGCACATGTGCTAACTTCTACATATTCTAATTTGTCCTTGTCATGTTTATCATTAATCTTTGGCCCTGGTTTGCTTGAGACACGGTGATTTGTTGAGATGTCCCCTGGGAGAACTAAAGACATTCTCCAATATGATAATGGCATTATGCCCGCCTCTGTGAAAATGTGTCATATAAATTATACATTATCAGTCACTACATGCATCATATGTTGATATGACAGTCCTCAGTCTGGGGCAAAACACTTGGATGTGTCACTTATAATGCATTTTAACATATTGGCGCCTCTGGTGAGGTCACCTATCAAAGCACCAGCGTGGTCTTTGATTAGAATTTATACACCCAGTTTATATTTATTCATTCTTCATTGCACTTCATTGACAGAACTGGATTTTATCGAGCTTTACACGGGATTTCTTTTGAGTTACAACACTATCATTACTTTACTATTATGTAGTGGACGTATCGACTCCGACGGAAGTTGTTGGGAAAAGAAACGCGAATCCTGTCCGAGGTGATATCAGCTTCCTTTTCATTCATCATTCATCTGACAGATGCATAAACTGTTTTAGGCTTGACACAACTCATCAATCAAATGATACAGTACACCACATTTGATATTATTGGGCATTATTCACCATTGTCCCTCCCTGACGACACTTTTCCAACATCGGAGGCTCATATATCAATCACACGCTTTGTTAACTATTGATTATTTTAACCAGGCGGAATCCTGAGATTAAGAACAAATGATTAATCATGAGAGTTTTTCTAGTTGTTGTTGTGGAGATTTTCTTTTATTTCTTGTTGTGCTTAATGTTACTTTTGCATTAAAGAAAAGCTGAGAGGCTGATGGCCGGGTGAAGAATCAGTGGACTCATTTTGGTGCAGTTGGGAAGAAAAGGAAAGCAGAGACATGCTGCTGGCAGAGATGAATTAGAGCTGTGGAAAAGCACTCAGATACTAGCAGGTGACATTTTTCGCCCCTGCCTCTGTGTTCCCTCTCTCTCCCATTTTCTCGCCACCAAAAAAAAAAAAAAGAAAAAGGGAACAGAGGGTAAAAAGGGTTGCATTGTGCGAAATGGGACAAAGTATAAAACATATTCAAAGAAAGTATGAAATTCTCCAACTTCAGAAAAGCCATTTAGATCATCCATCCGAGTGACGTAAGGGAAAATAATATACTTGACCCTTTTGTCTGTACACTTTGAGAAGTTTGTTATAATGGCAAGCCCTGTAATAATTCACTGTACCTCATGTATATTAAGTAGAAATTCACTGGCTTTTATGATAAATTGCTAGGGTAACGCCAGGACACCTCTTTTGCATTTCAATACGAGAGAGTGTCAGATTCTTATTTCATTACCAGGCGACACATTAGCTGATGGATTTTAATTTTCTTTTTTTTTTTTTTCATCCCCCCACCTCCTGCAAGCAAAAATCCACAGAGACCGGCTGGAAACAGAAAGGGTTTGCATATGAGGAGAGGTGAAAAATGAAATAAATAAGTACAAATCAGTGTCAGGAACCTTTATTGCAATTTTGAGGCCATCACCACAAAAAAAAAAAAAAAAAAAACGAAGAAGAAGAAAGTCAGTTTGTGTTCGTCTGCATACCTTTGCGGATTGCCTGTCCAGGGTGTGAAACGATGTGGAGCTTTCTTGCTGACTGGACAGAAAATCAAGGTTTAATTCATATTGTGATAAAAATCTGGATGCGGCTGAATCTGAGACATGCTGAGCAGGGCCAAATGTGGAGCAGACGTTCAGAGCGTAGCCTTTTCAGAGCGTCGCACAGCGGGGTGCTGAGCCACTCCTCAACCCTGTCGCTGCCTCCACTGTAACAGGAAGAAGAAAAAACTCTGCTGAGGGATCCTTTCTGCTCAGTTACAGGGGAGGGGAGAACAAAACACAGGTGCCAAAAGCAATTATCAAATTACCTAAGCCTTTCTTGCCTCTCTTTAATCTGTTTGTAGCAAATCCAGGTAATAATACATTAGGGTATTAAATGTGGCCCAGTGCAGAGGTAATAATTACAACCACTTCAGGTTTCAGTGGGAAAAGAATGACAAAAACTAGGTCAGTGTGAAAACTCTGCTAAACTCCTGGTCTGTGATGAAATTTCGCTGGCAGTAGGAAAGTGAACTGCCTCGCAATCCTGCCATTGTGCCCTTGAGCAAGGCACACACCCCTCAGTAAGTTGTAAGTAAGTAAGTGAGAAGCATTTTAGTCCCAGTCTGGTGCTTCTCATCTGTATTTGACTCACAAAGAGTATGATTTGGGCAATAGAAATAAGAAAAGATTGTGAGTGAGAAAGAAATGCATTGTGAATCATCAAAACAACATTGTTACTGAGTCTGGTGGAGGGGAAAAATGTTGCTTTGCCTGGTTTAATTAGATTTTCATGCCATTTGACCCAGTCCTGGTTGTGAATCCATTACAAAGTTTGTGTGTTCTTGGTAATTGAAGCACATTGCATTTAATAAACAAAGAAAGTAATAAAACATTTCCTACTAGAAAGCACTCGGAGAGCATTAACCTCCACCAACACATAATCCAGCTGTACTGATGTCATACACTGAACGCTGTTGCCCTCTTGTGGTGAAACAGCAAAACTACCATATCCAAACATTTGCCCATTGTAACAGTAATTTTCTGGACTTCTTCCTGCAGGATCTCATCCTCTGATCATAGTCAAAATATAATAATTTGTTACTTGGATAATACCCTATCTGTTAAAAGTAAGTAAATAATGATAACAGCCTTCTGTTTATTTGTTTTTTATTATGTTGCTAACAGACAAATAACCCAACGAACCACTGTAGGCTGTAACACGAGCCCTGTTTTGTTGTTTTTTAACTAATATTGTTATCATCTTTGTATTAATTTCAAATATTAGCTATTTTACTATTTATTTTACTACTAGCTATTTTATTAGCTATTACTTTTTCTTTGCTATGCACCATCACATGTTTTGACAAATATGAATTAATTACTTTATTACTAAACAAATCTTCACACAACAATGATTCTCTACAAACTTCTATAAAGTATCGTAAGTAAAGTGTTGTCAATTTTTCCTGAATTTGTCTATTCAAAATTACAAGATGTTATACATTCAAATGAAACCTGTGAGCGTGTAATTCTGACTTGGGAAGTCTTGTTCATGAATTGTTGGGTTTAAATGGTGACATCAGAATCGCAAAACTTTATTGATTTATTAATTTTTTGGCATATGTGGCAAAACTTACATTTCAGAACTGGTTGTAATATTAATTACGTGTTTCAGGATGAGAGGAAAACACCAATTTATGCTAACGTAGCTAATGTTATTTAATAAAATCAGCTTACATTGTAACCATAATGCTTTGTTATTTAGCGTGTATTGTGCTGCTTTTGTAATATTTTTCACCACACAGGATTTCAAGTGTGAGATGTGTCAGCCACACCCAACAGCATCTTTTATAATCATCGGGTTGTACATTAACAAGCTAATTCTGTTGTGTCGTTAGCCAATACTCAGTAATAACCAAACATTTCACTGGATTTAGCTTGTGTGGTGCCACAGTTTTACTTTGGTGATAAGTAAACCTTTGCTTAAATGTTATAACGAGGTCTGAACTGAAAACTATTTGGTCCAGTAGGATAGTCGGCCATCATCCTCTCCAGCTGCGTTCAGCTGTTGGTGCTCTGTATGTTGAGTGTTCCCATCGCCGTTAGCAAAGGAGCAGCACTGCAGTCTTTCTGCCGCTCACATCTGACTATATTCACACTCCGTGACAACAAGAACCTCCCTCATTTCATACCCAGTCCTCCGTCTGCGGAGCGTCTTCCTACCATCCATTGTCACCGCATTAACCGTAGGCTAGCATAAAAGTAATTGGAAACTGATGCGAGCCAAAGCTTCAATTAATGCACCACCAAAGTCCCCGTTCTGTGTAATCGGCAATAATGGTTTCATGTTTGGGAGGGCGTTTGGTCACTCGCATTCAGCACTCACCTCCTGACAGAGACTGTTAAACCCTGCTCAAAATCCCCACTCCACAGTAATCTTCATTTCAGTCATTTTCCTCCTTTCTCCATCTCTGATGACAGCTCCAGTGTCTTCGTTTTGCTTGCAGTCAGATCGTGCGCCCGAGTGAACAGGAGGTGTAATTGACTACTGACAACTCAGCGACAGGATTCTTAATTATTACTCTAGGGTATGGTGGCTGGCTGGCCTGGGTTCAGCTCTCTTACTGAGTATGCTAACAGAGTCATTTTTCCTCTTCTCTGTGAATATTGAAATGCAGTTTTGTTCGCTGCATTTCAGACGCAGAGATGTTGAATTTAGGGAATGATTGCAAATGAAATGCACGCGCTGTTAGTTTAATGCTGAACATATTTTACAGGAGTGCACTGCAGGCTATAGAATAGAAGTGGCCCTATCAGTGCTGCTAAAACCCAGTGCATTACCAAGATATTATGAGAATTCCTAATCAGATGTTTCATTCGGGAATGTTACTTGAAAATATCTCATTTTTTAGGCTCCAAACATGAGGCTACAGAGTGCCTTTTGTTTCCTCTGCCTTTTTGTGTCAATACTTCATCTGCCCTTAAAGTGATAAGACATTACACTGAGGCTTCTGCTGCTACTAGTGCTGCACAAGAGCATAATTTCCCTGGTCCTCGCCTGTTTGTGCCTGCACTGGGCCTGCTCAGTGTGATAGAGCAGAGTAAAGAGGGTGAGCATCGCTTTGTGCTGCAGTCTGTATCTTTTGTGCGGGTGGATATGGAAGAGGGCGTGAAACAATTGGACAAAATGGCCCTAATGTGCTTAAAGAATCTTCTGTCTTTAATCAAAGCTCACACACATGCACCACAAAGGCAGACAGAGCAAACCTAATTCTACGCTGCTTCTGCCGAGTGACTGTTCCTCTCCTGGCTACAGTGCTGGAAATCAGGATCAGGCTTTGTGGGTTTCTTCTTCTTCTTTTTTTTTTTTTTTTTTAGCTGTCATTCTCACAGATTCATTGCCTCATCTCGTAAGGAAGGGACAACGGGGATTTGGCTTTAAGACGAGACAGCAAACTTTGTGTAGTCGTGATTATGTCCCATTGTCTGATCACTCGATCCATTCAGGAGTCACGATGTGTAATACAGGCATAATTGAAACTGAACTGACCATTAGCCACAAACAAACCCTCCTCGGGACAGGGATTGTCCAGTCGATAGCAGCAGTATGATCTGAGGAGTGCTTCTCTGTATTTGAGCGGTTTATTAAACCAGAAGCACAACATCAAGCTGTCGGTAGTGTTTTCTAATTTCAAGTTCACCTGAGATGAAAATCGTCTTATAACCCTTTTAGATCACATTGCTGGTTGTATTGTTCACTTACTTAACAATGTTACCTACAAAACATTTTCATTTTAAAATTTAGCGCTTTAATTATTGGCATATGAAAGTTCAATCACATTTACTTTCTGCTACAAAAAAACTCATGTAGCTTTCCAAGAGCAATTTCAACCAATAGTATCATTACATCCACCTGTCAATCAACCTGCATGGTTCAGATTACCACCAGCAAAACACTGACAGAGAGTGGTAGCAGCTGAAGTAGTAATCAGTACTCTGATGGAGCAGTATCGTTAGTTAGTTCGTACTAACGTTATCTTGTAATGTAGTATGTAGGTTATCTATAGTTAGCTAGCTATGGTGTATTTTTAATCGTGCAATCACACTGCTGCAAACGTGTTGTCCCGCCTACATATCCCGTTTTGCTGGATATACGTCACAATACTGTGACGTTAGATCATCTCAAAATGCCTCTTTGAGGTGTACTTTGAAAATAACTGTTAGCCTTTTTGACCAACTTTCTTAATACGTCAAAGACCATGGAGCACATGGTAAATAGTAAAGGGAGTACATTTATATAGCACTTTCATGACCTTTGCTTGGTCCCAAAGCGCTTTACAAGGCAACTCATTCACCCACCGAGCAGCCATGCAAGGCGCTAGCACCATTGGGAGCAACTTGGGATTCAGTTTCTTGCCCAAGGACACATTGACATGTGGACAGGAGGAGTCGGGGACCAAACCCACAACCTTATGATTCACAGTCGACCCACTCCACCACCTGAGCCACAGCTGCCCCTCAGTGAACCACATCCCTGACTTCATTATGTTATCTTGTGGGGTCACAGCTTACATCAACAAAGCCTTGCTGGTGACTATGGGATCCTGTGTTGAAGCTGATCCAGGAAGCTGACACTTCACCTCAAACAGAACCCATCACTTCGTCCTCATGCTAAAAAATGTGAAAACATACTGTTAGCTAAGCATCTCCAACTACTCTGAGTAATTAGCTCTACACTGCAATACCAGAGCAACAGTATTTCCATGTTTTGTCCAAGGCTGTTTAAAAACTCCCCTCACAGTGTTAACACTTTGAATTTAGTCAGATGGAAATGGTAAAATGTACTTTTCAAACAACAGAGGGAGCTGATGTTAGCTTATTACGTTTGTTAGCCACAACTGATAAAAAGCCTCAGATATACTGTGTACCACAGATATACCAGCTTGACAGATGTCTCTGTGATGCCTTATTGCAGCAGGGTTTGTATAAAATTTTCATTTTGGATGGTTTGATGAAAGAAAATTTCACATGTGAAACGTTATCGCACAATATTTTACATCTCTGAATGTGTGGAAACTAATGCATCACAGTAAGTAATCCTTCTCTTAAGCTAATAAAGAGATTGTTGACACTACTGAAAGCTCACAGTGTGAAGCCCTGGAAGCTCATTTTATGTAGTTTATATAATTTGAGAAAATATTGATATTGATACAATCTTGCTTCACTGTTGTCCTCTGTGGCCTCCAGATTTTGACAGTTATAGTAGCTAATGTGCTTTGAACAATGAGGAGTCTATGCCGTCCATGCGGCTGTCATACAGCTGATGTCACCACTTGAACGTTTCCTTCTCGTGTCGTAATCACAAACTGCATTTGAAGGCAGCATGTAGCTACAGTCAACACTGGCTAAAGTCCTATCAGAACAGCTATGCTAACTATTGAGTGAAGGAAAAAATGTTAATTTTTATCAATGTTACGTAGCGGGTAATATTTTGTATAATGATACTGAACAATCATGTATGTCTCTGTGGATGTCTTATGTTAATAAAAAGTAATTTATGTAAAGTGGTTAACTTCTCTGTCTCTGCATTTAAATGTAAATGCTGAACAAAATTAGCTTTAGCTTATCACCAGGCTCCTATTTGCACCTGCTGCTTTACATGGGATGGTCATCTTAATTAATTACTGTTACTACCCAAAACTTTGGCAAATTTGAAATTAAATTGAAACTTAAATAGGTTTCTGTACCATTGATGCATATCTGGTAAATCAGTGAAATATATTTTCATTGTGCTTCACTGGAGCAATATGGCAGCCGCTTAGCTGTGAATGTGCTATTGTCAGTATGAAATAATAAAGTATCTAAGGTTTTTATGGGTAAAATATCCAAGCTATCTTTTTAAATGACAGGCTGCTCAAGAGCATAAAGGTGGCAGGTGTGGTAACACTACCTCAGGGGGCCTGGGTTAAAGCAAAAACGATCAACTTTCAAATGTATTCTGGCTTTGTTTATGATCAGGGAGCATAGTTCACGTGGTTTTAGTGATTACCACATGGCCCATTGACATCACATTTCTTTATTCCCGGTTCTGCCTATCCGGCACAGTTAAGAGATCAAGAGAGTGATCAGAAATGGCAGCTCATCTCATCTGTAATTTGGCGATGAAATAGATGGGAATGAAAGGGGGGAAAAAAGGGAGCATACCTGGGAGCGTAAAAAGCATGATGGTTGCTTCATGACCGCTCCTCTTGCCCTTAGTGTAACATTCAGGGGAAGAGTGTCCCTTTGTTATCACCCCCCTCTCCCTGGCAATTATCACAAACTCCACTTCCCCTGCCCTCCGGAGCCCAGAGAACTGAGCGGCCGGAGTGGGAGAATAGCTACATTTATAATTTTTTTCTTCTCTTTCCATAGATTAATTTTCTAGGAAGCCCTGTCACTGCTGTACAGGAAAGCGGAGAGAGAGGAATAGAGTGTAAAAGGAGGGAGATGGGAGGAGGTGGTGGTGGTGGTGGTGGGGTGGAGAGATTGGGGCTACAGTGCACAAGCCTTCTCGCTTTTTCGTTTCCTTTTTTTCCCTTTCTTTTTTTTTCCTTGACAGATCATTTTCCATGCAGGGGTATCAGGGGGTCTGGCCGATAATTGGCATGCAGATTGCAGCTGATGGCGTCCCGCAACAGAAGAAAAGAACTGGCTAGTTAGAATAATGAGCCAGCCTGCCTGATGGATGGGCGAGGGAGGAGGTCATACAAAATGTTTCAGACACAATTCCTTACCTCCCCCCCGCCTCCTCCTCGCTACCTGCACCTCCCATTTTTATTTTTCTATTTTTCACAAAGCCCTGATATTTCATTATTTCCTCCTCTCTCTACCCTTCCAGGGCAATGAAAGCATCCCATCTTCCTCTTTCTTCCCCCTCTTTTTTTACTTTTATTTTTTTCTCGCTCCCTGGTCCCGCTGTGAACGCTCCCTGTGCACCACGAGTAAAGGTAGCGCTCGGTGACAGTACAGTTTTGGGTACGCAGAGCCTCTAAAATGTCACAACTCATTAGGAGCCTGACACCCTTTAGAGACTTCAGTGTTTTAATTACAGTAAAGGAGTTAATTACTGGCCTCTCAGTGGATTTCAGTTTCTCATCGTCCTTTAGCTACAGGAGAGAAGTTGTGTAAATGTGTGGGTCTAAATATAAGGAAATCAAAGATTGACATGCTCATAAATGTGGGGACTATACGTTTTGGTACAGTTTTTGGATGTATACCGTTCTGTCACACAAAGACTGAGCTTGAGAAAGGATGAAGATGATGAGGGGTTTAAAGCTTCAAGGCTAGTTAGCCAAACTGTGACAAATGTATTGCTGTAATTAATGTAATGCAGATCATTTACACTCATATCCTAAGGATTTAAGGAGGAAAAACGGCACAGATTTAAAGAAGAACTAAAACAAATTAAGGTTTCGCTATTGCTAGCTTTGGCTATCCAGCTAGCATGATTAGCCAAGTTGTGATAGGTGGATACATTTATTACCCTAATTAAATATAATACAGATTATTTCACATCCTAAGAATTTAAAAACTTTTAAACCTTCACACTCCTTGACACCAAGACGACCTCTAGCTAAAGTTGCTTTACTAAACTAGCTAGTAAACCATTGGCTGTGGTTCATTTTTGCCATAATTTGCATTTTGTTGCTGCTTTATTCATATATGATAACTGCATTGCTAACATGTTGATGAGAAATATTTCCATTTTTACTAAAGGAAAACGTATAATTCAGAAGATAGTACAAAAAAACAGCCTTTGCCAAGCTTAGCTGTGGCCGTCCAACTAGCAAGCTCAGGGGATTTAGCTCTGTTTTGTTGTACTGTATTATTTGGGAATACATCTTTTTCAGGGATATACCTACTGTCCTGTGCTGGAAACCCTCCTCACCTTGTAGTACATGTAGTCCAGTTTATTTTACACTCATCCTAAGACTTGACATCTTGGTTACTTCTAGCCATAGTTACTTTGCTAAGCTAGCTAGTAATATTTTAGTTGTGGACTGCTGCATCATTTATATATGAAAACTGAATTAGTAACATGTTGGATCACTGATATGAAGTTTTTCAACAATAGAAATCCATACAAAAAAGGAAAGAATAGGAAAATGTAGATTTAGCTAAGGCTAGCAGTGGCTATTGCACCAGCTAGCTCTATGGGTTTAGTTGTGGTTTGTTGTTTTGTGGTCATTTGTAATTTGAAATGGTTTTTTTTTTTTATGGCTATATTAATGTAAAAAAAATCTTGAGACTGCTTTTTGTCCTTGTTTTGTGACACTGTAACAAAACATCAAATAACTTTTTTTAGCCGTATAGACACTTTGTGTAAAACCACAATAAATAATTCTTTGGTTAATGCATAGACAGAAACCAGTCATCACAATCTAGTTTGACTTTTAACAAAGCTCCTCTGTGTTAGTGCCAGATTCTGGGCCTTTCTTTCAGAAAGAGAAAACCTGTTTTACCTCTCCACCACCCCCAGGGTTTGCATTTTACTGTGAATGCTTCTAATCCCTGCAGCTTTACAGATAATTAACCCAGACTGTCATTTTACCCTGCACGTCACGCTGCGTTTGATCTACCCTCCTCCCAGGTCAGGTAGCTATAGGTAAACAGAGGAATTAGAATAAGTGTTATTAAGTACCTTGTTGCGCACGAGAGGATCAAGCACTTTTGCTTGTTTTGTTTGTTTTACTGGCATCTTTACTGATCCTTACCTCCGCCCGTGGATGCACCACCCCGGAGTGTATGTGGTCTTTTAGGAAACTGCAAAGTTAAAGAGTAAGTGTGTCTGAAATGAAAGGTGACATTTCCAGTGTGTGAAACTTTAGCTTCAAAGTATTTATGTATGTGTATGTTTTCACTCTACAATCACATAGACATTCATTTCTTTAAATCCACTATATTGTTTGTTGATTTGTTGGGTAAAATTCAGCTTGAAAATTATGTAATGAGTTTATTATACAACCCATTAGACAGTATGAAATGGCCCAACTACAACCTTAAATGCTGCTGACACATGAATGCATACATCAGTAATAAGAAATAATCCTTTTTTATTTATATTTTTCCATAATAATTTGAGAGATACCATTTTGCATGCATGCTACCTGACAGGTAGATCATCATAGATCTAATATTAGATACACATACAGATTTTTAAAAAACTCCCTGAAGAGAGTGTGTGCATGTGTTGTGAGCTTTGTTGATGTAGTGTTAGGACACCAAGCACCTGCTCCTTTGTGTAGCAATGTCACCATCTAACCTCTTGTGCTATACACACATTTTAAAGCACAATATAAAGACAGTCCCTGCCACAGACTGCAGACCTGTCCAGGGTGTACCCCGCCTGTTGCCAGCTGGGACAGGCTCCAGCGATCCCCACAACCCAGTTGAATAAGTGGGCTTAGAAGATCAATAAATGAATAAATATTACAAGAGTATTTTAATTATTTGGAGCAGTGAGCGTTCAAATAAACACAAGTTGATGGTCAGTTAAACTCAATTAATTCCAAATAGTTTCAGTGCAACTTTATTTAACTTTAGTTATCCCAGTGGTGACAATGGTTTACAGCAACTTGCCACTGTGGTCAAAAAATGAAGAAGATACTAATTAGAAGATACCACAACACAGAATAAAACTTTATTGATCCCACAGCACAACAGAATGTAGAAATATGAAATTCACAAAAATGTATATAAACAGATACCCAGACATATATGCGGAAGTATACGTTTTACTTATACAAACACTCTATAAATACAGAGTACTTCAGTGGATTTGTATGTAGTCAAAGAATACCAGAATATATCTCTAATACTTATTAAGATATTGAACACACCTCATGGTCTGTGTCTTTGCCTTTAGCAGTTATGAGTAATTCCTCCATCACCTTCCTGCATTGCATTCTGGGAGAATCCTGCACATCAACAGAAAACTCACAGTCACACATCCCATAATGAATATTGACTTCTGTGTGTAAACGTTTCCCCTGTGGACGCAGCACGTAAACAAATGACAGTATCATACATCGCTCCCGTGAACTGCACTGATGCAATAAACAGCTCTGCTACATTACCCGAGAACATAAGAGGGAGAGATTAAAAAAAAAAAAAAAAAAAAAGTTTGATGCTGGAAAGAATCTTGATCAAGTTCTGTGGCTGCAGCCGCTCTCCCAGCAGCTCTGCCAGCTTAATCTCACTTGCACCCTCATCAACACGACACAGAAGGGAACAAATTTACTGTTTCATCCTCATTCTTCCCGGCACGCTAAGGAGCTGTATACAGTACACAGCAGATCAAAGCCTTAATTGAAAAATAATTATAGGTACTTAATCATAGAAAGCACTGGGCTAATTGAAGTGAAAACAAGGAGGCAAACGCAGACCCTCAGAATCGTGGCAGAAAGAGGATATTGTAAAAGCTTCTTCTTCAATCCCCATTGTCTTCCAGATTAAATAGGAGAGGGCTATTAGCAGAGTTAATTGGCTCTCTAATTTAGATCTCGCCCCACTGAAAGCATAACGGATGCGAGCCTGTCGACCAATGATGTGTGCACTCTGTCACACTGTCCTGCTGGACTGTGATTGGTTAATTGCTCGGGGATTTTTGAAGTTTTCTCTCATTCTTCAAATGGAGCAGATTTGTGAGGGGGGCCGTCTCCCCGGCTGTCCAGGTACAGCGCTCATTGTTTGGAGGTTTGAAGTGGGTGAGGGTGTGACTCATTTACCACAGCTACGCCGCTCAGCCTACATTAAACCTGTTTTTTTTTTTTAAATCTTATGTTAATTCAGACTGATTTTTCTCATATTCACAGGAGGGAGAATTGCACCGAAATCCTGATTGTCCTCCTTCTGACCTGCTCATATTTTTTGTAGAAGTTCCCGATGCCCTCAGAGAAACGGCACATTTACTCCAGGCCCTGTAACGTGAAAGGCCTCCTTATCACACTCCCAGCAAGTTTGCTCCCTGCTGCGCCCACCGCCCGTGTTCTCTGCACCCGCTCTGCCCTCTAGTGTCCGCCGGCCGGTAGTGCACTGATTACTGAATAAAAAAATCCATTTAGACTTCCCAAAAGGTGGAAGAAAGTAAATGGGCCATTTTTCTACCAATTTTCTGAGACAGCCTTTCATCATTTCAGCACATCTCTTTCTAGTGTTTTCTTATTGTAGCCTGAGTGGTAATGGAGCTCTTGACTGGAGTTCAAAATAGAAGTTGGCGGGGAAATTTTCTTTCAAGGTCTGACACCCAAACTTTTTTTTTTTTCTCCCAAAACTCAGAGAAAATGGCAGCAGCAGAACATGGTCCACATTACATATTGTTTGTGGGAGTCGATATCAAGTTTTAAAGCTGCTCTATTAAATAGTTTTAGCAACGTTAACAACAAAAATTCGTAGTCTCCCGAGGATGAATTCTAATAGCATCAGTAATGTTTTTGGTTTTAATTGAAGCTAGCTAAACAGCTATAGGATGAGATGCTGTAAAATTAACTACACAGATTAATCCTGAGACTTTCTACCTGGCTTTACAGAGAGACTGGTTTCATGTCACCTGGTGGTTGTGGACTTGTATTTTGAGGCCAGGTGTTTGAATGTGACCATGTCGGGTCTTTTAGCTAGAAATGACCATATCTGAATTTGAAGGGAGCAGTGATGAGGTGGGTCTGACCCTTGAACCTGAGGACACTGTACACTGTGTGTGAGACTCTATCAGACTCAGTCAAACTGGCAACACTCCTAAATCTTCCTCTTTTTGAAGCCTAACATCTACTTAAGGATAAAATATTTTTCAGATTTACCACCAGAACACTGAGAAGAAGAGCTGACTTTAACTAATGACATCAGAATTGGAATATTTCATCATTAAAAATTAAGATTTATGAAATGAAGTCAGTTGGAGGATGACCTCTTTAAGCGTTTCCCCAGTGTGGGATGAATAAAGTCATATCTTATCTTATTTATGGAGCCAGCATCTAGTGACCATCAGTGGTATTGCATGTATTTGCACTTTCACGTTGGCTTCACTTTTTTAGCTGCAATTATTTTTATACACAGTCTAAATTTAACGCTGAGATGAAGGGAAACTCTGAGTTTTCTGTTGTTAAACTCTGAGTCAGTTACCATGGTAACAGACTTTGCAAACCTAACCTGCTCGCTGGCTGACTTCACCAAATCCTGAGTTTCTCGGTATCGCCTCCCTCCTGCTGAGCCTGAAGCGGCTGTCGGCCACATGGATCCATATGCTTGATGTTAAAGCCGAATTAATTCACATAGTTTTACGTCAAGAGATTTGTTTAATCCCTGATGACGATGTTTTTCGTTACATTACTGTTTTTTGCCGCAGTTTATTAAATAACTGAACGTCTCTGATGATACAGCCAACTCTCTTCTTTGCTTCTGTTTTTTATTGATAAAAAACTCAAATACTAATCTACTGAACAGGATATTAGGTGAGATCACTTACTTGTGTTAAAACAATATTTGACGACCTCAGTAAATGTGTGTATACACTGTATAGTAATTATGGTTCCTCACTTGTGTCATATTGGTTCTTTACTGTTTTTATCTTTTACTTGTTTACTCATTGTTTACTGCTGTTGAAAGTCACCACACAAAATGTGTTGTTTTAAACAACACATTTCTAAAAATATCTTATGTCTCATTAGTTGGGGGTTAAAGCTATGAATTGTTAAACAAGCCACTGATTTATATAAAATGTGTCAATTACATCAGATATGATTAAACCAAAGTGACCTACAATCATGAGCCTTCCTTATTTGAACTGTATTTTTGTAATTCATTTTGCAATGTCTCCATTCTAATTGGGCGGCTGTGGCTCAGCTGGTAGAGTGGGTTGCCTGTTAATCGTAAGGTTGTGAGTTTGATCCCTGGCTCTTCCTGTCCACATGTTGAAGTGTCCTTGTGCAAGACACTGAACCCTAAGTTGCTCCCAATGGTGAATGAGTTCCCCTGTAAAGCGCTTTGGGACCTAGTTTAGGTGATGAAAGCGTTGAATGTACTCCATTCACCACAATTGAAAACAAAATGTGATTTGATTACATTCCTCCACTTTTGGTGTCATAAAGTAGTGAAGTGTAGTTTAATAACCAGGCAACCACATTGAGAGTTACACATTGGTGTAGTCAGTAAGTCTCTCTCTTTTAGCTTTCCTTAAAATGAGCTCCTGTTGGACATAAGCAGCCTTAACGTTGTTGACCTCTGTTTGTTTTCACCGGTTGCCATGGTGAATCATCGTATTGGAGCTCCACTGATGATCGTTTTCATGTACATGCTTAAGTCAAGGTGAACAAGTTCAGATTAATCCAACTTAGATCAGCAATGCTTCAACCAAAAACGAGTTCTCAGAACAGATGGACTCAGAGTTTAGGAATCAACCACTGACTGTTTATAGATCATGGATGAAAGCAAGTGGGACTCAACAATGAGGCCAATGTGGAAGTGCAAAAACATTTTTTTCACAAGTCATTCTGATGACATCAGCTTGTGAGCAGCGCTGACGTATCTCAAGTTTGAAAGCTTAGCCCCGCCTCCTCAGTCATTCCGTCACATACAAATATGGTCACTTCTGGCTGAAAACAACCAACATGGCGACTTTCAAATGGCGATCTCTTGGCTTCAAGACGGGAGTGCACAAAACAATGGATGATGTCACACTTGCTTTGTCCATTTCTAAAACAGTCTATGGAGTAAACTCAGAGTTTGTTAAACCTAGCTTCTGAAAACTAGCTAACAGCTACAGGACTGATTGTCAGGAATTGTCAATCAGTCGACATGATGTGTCTACTTATCCACACATCATGTCACAAACTGAACCAGATCGTTTTCACTCCTCTGAACCAAAATCTCCATGTTTTTGTTCACAATCCATCATCATCCTGTGGATTATGATTTACCTTGTTGGATTTTACCAAGACTTAGCTGCACTGCTGTGGGTTTGTAGCTGCACTCAGCAACATAAGGAGTCATACTTAACCTTGGTTGAAGAAAATTCAACAGAACAAACATCTCCACAACGGACAAATCTCTGTGAAGTAGCTTCTCTTTTCAGGTGCATTTCTATGGGCAGCTCATGATAAGTAAACAGTTGCTGGAAAAGCTGTTTGCTTAAGGTTGGTGCGTGCTGGGGACAAATGGGTTTACACAGCAAAGTGCAGAAATCGTTAGCACAGCTCCAGACGTGCTACTGTTGTTTCTACTGGCAGAGATCAAATCAGGTCATCTGTGTTACAGAATAATTCTCTGAGATTTTTGTGTAAAACATACAACACTACATCACCTTTTCATCTGACTATGAAACTCATGTCATGTCAGTCTTTATTGTTGTTAATGACATACCATATACACTACTACGATACAACATTTTATTATGGCGCACTGGACTGTAACATATTTAATATGACATACTATACTTTAGCAATTTGTGATGACATAATCTACATTGTAGCAGTTTTTTGTGTTACATATTTTAATATGACATGTTTTCAATGACAAATGATACTTTGGTAAATTTTAGTATCATGCAAAACTATGTTTATGTATTTTGAGGTCAGACTTCTTTGGTATAAAAAGTACTAGTAAAGGGCGGCACAGTGGTGCAGTGGTTAGCATGTGTGCCTCACAGCAAGAAGGTTCAGGGTTCGAATCTCGGCTTGGCCTTTCTGTGTGGAGTTTGCATGTTCTCCCTGTGCATGGTGGACTTCCTCCCACAGTCCAAAGACATGCTTGTTAGGTGAATTGATCAACCTAAATAGACCATAGGTGTGAGTGTGAGTGTGAATGGTTGTTCGTCTATATGTTAGCCCTGCGATAGGCTGGAAACCTGTCCAGGGTGGACTCCGCCTCCTGCCCGATGACAGCTGGGATAGACTCCAGCAGACCCCTGCGACCCAAGTGTGGAGAAGCAGGTGTAGAAGATGAATAAATGAAGTACTAGTAAAATATTGTACAGTAAAAGTCACAGTATAGTATTTTAAAAAATGTCATGATAAAGTGTAATAAAAAATTGTAAATCATAAATGTCATACTATCATACAGCATAAAAAAATAAATCATAGGGTAGTACGTATTGCAGTGCTTTGTAGATCTATGCTAAGGTAAAATGGAGCTGTGTAGTGAGCTCTATTTCCCAGAAGAAATGTAATAAGTGTAGTTTGCCTTGGAATAGTACAGTTGGCTAACACTCAGGAAAGGATGTAGCTCACCTACAGGAAGGTTTAATTCAGACACATTTCATGTAAGGCGCTTTAATATCCATACAAGACCAGGTTCCCGGGTCATGTAAACAAGAAGAACATTATGGTGCACATGCAGGTTCTTTGGTGCTCTAATACACGTGAGCGTTGTCGCACGTGGCACTAAAGGAATACACTACATGGATATACATTGAGCATGTGGAAGATACCAACATCACATGCCAAGGACAGTGTGATATTCAACATTTTATCTCACAACACACTTTCTGGGCTCTCGTCCACAACATAATCATTCATATAGGATTACCATGTCAGCTGTGATAACGCTGCTACATGCACTGTTAAACATAAGCAGCAGGTGGAGCAGAGAAGAAGAGAGTTCACACATAGTTCAGTAGGAAAACTTCAGGAATTCCTCCTCTAGTGTTGATTCAGGGCAAATAAAAGATAATAATAGAAAAGTGTACTGGAGTACTTTCACCTCATCTATGTCCAGCTGTGCTATCTACGTGACCAACAGAGCTGACAGAGGTTCCAGGTATTTGAACCGCATGATGCTCAACGCTGTTTTCACACCAGGGACGTCGGGGACATGTACTGGCTATTTCACACTTGTGAGAAACAGCCAATAGGAGCCCTCCACTTCCACCATCAACTATGAACAAATATCGCTGCTTTTACCTGTTGGTCGCAGAAACAGAGAACAGCTGCTCTGCTTCTTGGTACAGAGTTAAACTTGTGTCATAAAGCTCTGGACGAACACAGACGGTGACAACAAGCTCGTCCTCCATTACTGTTTGGTGACGTCGGGGAAACGGCGATACCACGTGACGCGAATTTGTAGTTTGAGTTAAAACTTCTTGAACTCTCGCAAGTAGGTGGTGGTTTCTAAGTTTTGCTCAGTATTGAAAAGGTACCTGGGAGCCTTATAATCCAGGTCATAACCCTGTGAAATGTATGACCTGAAATGTTTCCTTTTCTCACCTTTCTTCATCACCAGTAAAACCCTATTATCGTATTTTCCGGACTATAAGCCGCTACTTTTTTCCGACACTTTGAACTTAAACACCGGTGTTTCTCATGTTTCGACGGCACGAAGCTCGTTAGCTTTTTACAAGCTAGCAAGCTCTGTGCCGCCGATACATTTAGCCTCGTCACATCAGACCCGGTCAGAGTGGACCACATGAAACTGTTTGAATAAATTCAATAGCGACTTATAGACAGGTGCGCTCAATAGTCTGGAAAAAACGGTACTTTAAATCAGGGGTGTCCAATCCTGGTCCTCGAGAGCCGCTATCCTGCATGTTACAGATGTGTCCCTCTTCCAACACACCTGATTCAAATGACCAGGATCGTTATCAGGTTTCTGCAGAGCTTGATGATGAGCTGATCATTAC
>OOFC01020641.1:25255-51657 GCA_900323345.1 Pseudochromis fuscus
ATGACATTGTTTTTTTAAAGATTATAAGTAATAATAATGACATAAGCACTTGGAAGTAAAATAGAGTGTCATCAGCAAAAATGTATTTTAAATATTAACATTTAATCAGTGTGTTTATAGTCACCGCTTTTATAATAATACATATGTTATTATTATTATTATTATTATTATTATTAGGGGTTATTATTCAGTAATGTTAAGGAGGATTTATTGGTTGACGTTGGTTCACGTTTTTAATATACTTTAATTTCAAGTAACTAAATTACACAAAGCCCAACATTTCTTTCTGAAACATACAGGTCACTGCATTTACAAAAGAAGTGTTTTCCAAATGTTGACCTGTATATACAGATGAAGCAACCGTGACGTCACCTGTTAGTTTGTGAACTCGCAGGAGATTGTCAGTCAAACGTGGCCATGTTGGTTGTTTGGAGCCAGATGTGACCATATTTGGATATGAAGGGTGGAGTGAGGAGGCGGGTGTAACTCTTGAACTTGAGGTCAGTGCCCATTCTCCAGTGTTGGAGACCAGACCTGTCAATCAAACTAACCACGCCTAATATTGAAGCCTAATATCTACTGAATGATATTTTTTTGAGGGGGGGTTTCAATTGAAGCCAGAGATTTTTGGAGCCAGCCCCCAGTGGTCGTCAAGAGTATTGCACGTTTTTGCACTTGTGTTTTTGAGCCTTACTTGCTTCGTCCATTTCTGTATACAGTCTATTGTTGTGACAAAGCTGTTTTGTGCTTGTAACTTACTTCTTATACACAAAGACACAATAGAAGTCATTGTTACAACTGTTTTTGCCTTCATTGAAAACAAATATTCTCCTGTACAAATCTACTGGAGTACAAGTATGAGGCAGTAAAATGGTGCCACCATGGGTTTGGTTACTGAAAGTGGCACTGAAACAGCATTTAAGAATATCTAACTTGCATATTTTCACAAGAAACAGGATATTTGTCAGAAATGCGATTGGACATTGATATATCTTTGCTTTTTTTTGTGACATTCAGAAAGTGAACAATATGACCAGAGATGTGATCTAAAAGGATTAAAAACACTTTTGTTTCAGGCAGATTTTAAAGAAAATATTAATTATTTATTGTGTAACTTTGACTTCCAGCTCTGCTCCAGGCCGTCCGAGCCTTGATGATTGTTGGCATTGTCCTCGGAGCCATCGCCTGTCTGATCGCCATATTCGCACTGAAGTGTTTGAAAATGGGGAACATGGAGGACAACATCAAAGCCACGATGACCCTGACAGCCGGGATCATGTTCATCCTGGCGGGTACAGTGACGCTTTGTTCTCAGTGCTTACTTCTGATTTAACAACTCAAGCATTTTGCACTTATTCCTCAGTTTCTTGTGATTTTTCAGGCGTCTGCGGCATCGCTGGAGTGTCGGCCTTCGCTAACTTGATCGTGCAAAGTTTCCGGTTCACGACGTATGCTGATGGGTTTAACATGTATGGAGGAATGAGTGTTGGTGGACTTACAGGAGCGCTGACTCCAAGGTAGACATTCAGTCAAATTAAGAGTTTTTTCCCCTGCTCCAGTCATTTTGACCCCGTTTTACTGTATCATCATCTTCTTCCAGGTATACATTTGGCCCTGCTCTGTTTGTGGGCTGGATTGGTGCAGCTATCCTGGTCATCGGAGGCATCATGATGTGTGTGGCCTGCCGTGGGATGACTTCAGACAACGATAAACGGTAAACCAGACCACAGCCGTCTTCTCGTGGTCACACTTGGATGCTTTAAAGTGTATAGCTCCTCCTCATTTGTACCATTGCTTTAACCTTTACAAGGGACAAAACGTCCAGAGACAGATGCAACAGATTCAACTGATGTGAACCTGGATGTTATAATCATAGACTGTAAATAAGAGATGGAGGTGGTTATCGTGACATGGTTTGTGGACTTGCATTTTGAACCAGAGAGTGTGTGAGACTCGAGATCATTGGTGGATGAGCCTCCAATCCACCTGCACATCACTGGAGAGCAGATCAAACCAAACAGCATTTAAACTACTGTATAATTTAAAACTACGTGTTCATTATTAAAAGACCTTACTCTGTTTGTCCACTGTTAGTGAAGGAGGTAAAAGCACAAACAACACAAACACCAGACTGTTTCTTTTATTCAATTTTTCAATTCAGCTTTATTTATAACACTTTAAAAAAGACTCACACATACTCAAGTGCTTATAGATCTCCTCCTATTATGTTTCCTTATTGATGTTTTTTCTTTTTTACATGGTTTCATTCATTCATGGTTTGTAAAACATCAGAAAACACAAACCTCCAGTGAGTTGTAATCCAACTGTGCTGATGCTGCAGAACAGTGTTGAGTTCTCGTGGTGAAATTTGCTCATTTTAATATGATCTTGAACAAAATGTAATCACTTGTTCCTAGAGTAATATCTTAGAGTAATCTGATATTTCTTCATAAGTTTGTCCATGATGTTGCTAACAGAGGCACAAACATATGAACACATGTGAAAACACATCCTCATGGACAGAGGGAATAATAAAAATCATAAAAATAATAAAAACAATAAAAATTTGAAGCATAATATTGAAATGATTTTCAGATGGACCAGATCACTGAGAAGAAGAGAGACTTGTGGAAAAACTGTATGAACTGAGTATTTCAGGATTGAAAATGATTTTTTAATTGATGTCAAAGGACCCAGAGGTTTTTTTTGGAGCCAGCATCTAGTGGCTGTCATTAGTACTGCACTTTCTTTTTTTTTTTTTTTTCTGCACTTCTGTATTGGCTTCACTTTGGAGACCCAGTGGCTGCGTCCACCTTTTATTTACAGTCTATAATTTAGGCGCTGAGAGCACTTTAAGTTGAAGCTTTTCTCTCATTAATGAACCCTGTGGTCCTCCTCAGGTACGATGCGATGGCTTACAAGACGGCCTCTCAACACACTACGTACAAACCTGACAGCAGACAGCGGCCCATCTACAATGACTCCTACAAAGCCCCGAGTATGGACGGCAGGCAGTCCAACCAAAGATTTGACTACGTGTAGCGCCATGTGAATACCTCTTAAGGAGCTTTTCTCCTCTGGCTAAGATTTATGTGGAGAGTGATTTTTATTTTTTCTACTTTCATTTGGTAGAAACGCTTCGTCTACTTTTTTTTACTGCATCATTTAATCCTGATCAGACGCTGCCTTGTGATTAGTATTGTGACTTTGTTTTTTTGTGTCAAATAAAAAAATGGGTTACCTATATTTTTTTGTGTTATATTAAATTCCCGACCACATCATCCAACGTACAATAAGGATGTATTGTTGCTTTCAAATGAAACTTCAGGCTAATGATTACAATGTGGTACCAAATCATTAGCTCATAAACTTTGTGGACATGAAATACTTGGTGAACTGGATGGTTGATGACTCCTCCTTCAAAGCACATTAGCTGATATTAAAGTAAATGTCGGGATCTAGTAACCATGACAAGCTAACGACTGGGTGAGACAATGTAAGACTAGAAAACTCCATGTAACTAAAATGACCATATGTCAACGTCCATCCTTAGAAACATGAACTTTGTGTGGACAGATGGGCTCTTCTCAGGGAACATGGTGAACAAGGAACCAAATCATAGAACCAGGAACTACATACGTATACATATAACTATGCTATATTGTTAGCAGAAGTGACCTCATAACATTTGTACGGTTAGCGTCATCAAATTAAAGTTGAATGAAAAGTCAGAGGTAATATGGCCGACACACTGTTGATTGAAATTCTGTTTAATAATGATATACCGTATTTTCCGGACTATTGAGCACACCTGTCTATAAGCCGCTATTGAATTTATTTGAACAGTTTCATGTGGTCACTCTGAGCGGGTCTGATATGACGAGGCTAAATGTATCGGCGGCATGGAGCTTGCTAGCTTGTAAAAAGCCAACGAGCTTCGTGCTGCTGATACATGAACCGCAGGGTTCAAAGCGTCGGAAAAAAGTAGCGGGTTATAGTCCGGAAAATACGGTAAATATTTGTGAAAATACATTTTACCAAAAAATCACCACAAATTAGAAACATGTCTACAACAGTAGCGTGAGTGACCCAGCATTGACTGCAATGGTTAGCTTAATCACAACAGTGTATTTTTACATGTATGTGTATAAGAAGAAAATAAAGTAAAAGTTTTTATGAGCTAAGATGTTCCTGATGTTGTTAATTTGAAACTTACAACTGGTTACTGATATCTCAGTAGTCTAAGAAATGTAAACACAACATAGTAATACTTTTATTGATAGGTGGTGCAACTCTTCATGTCTAAAAAATGATACGTAATTTGTCAGTTTAGCATAAGATTGATGTGATGTCACTTACTTGATTTAACATGATTAAATCTTCCACATTTTTAATTGTGACAAAACTTGAAAGAAAACAAATAAATA
Source organism: Pseudochromis fuscus (assembly GCA_900323345.1). NCBI lineage: Eukaryota > Metazoa > Chordata > Actinopteri > Pseudochromidae > Pseudochromis > Pseudochromis fuscus. The sequence continues at coordinate 29,683 of OOFC01020641.1, forward strand.
AATTGCACCACAAAAACAAATTCACTTGCTGTGTATTCTTTTCATGTAAGTGATGCTGAAATAATCTGAAAGCCTCGTATTGATTGTTGTGTTGTTGTTTATCCCATTAGTGTTATCAATAGAAAATGCAGTGGTCATCAGTTTATCCGTGGTAGTTACCTGTTATCTGCTGCCCTGCGGCGCCACATGATAAATAAAATAATTGTTGTATTGTTGCAGAGTAATTGAATGAAGTAAACGGTTTCCCTTCAGATAGACGCTGCATGTCTGATGTGAGCCCTGTCGACTGTTTGGACGCCGTCCTCTCTGCAGCGTCGTCTCCTCTGGGATGTGTCCTGATTTCCCAGGGAACAGGCAGAACAGGGGTTTGGATGATTTGCATGAAATCAGATTTCTTTAAAACAGAATTAATGGAAGTAATAAGAAGTAGTAGCATTTAATTGCACTGAAAGTGAATCTTTAATTGCTTTATTTAAATAGCAAATGGCTCTACATTAAATAATGTATTGCTGATGGGTTTTTTCCTCCATCTTTATACAAACTGCCTTGCTCATGGACTAAGAGTTCATGTGAGGGCAGACTGGGAATCATTTGTGAAGTGATCACATATTATGAAAGATGTGAAGTCATTTCCTCATCAAACAATCAGGACTTTAAAGATAAAAGGCTGGAAAAATCATCTTTTTATCTACTACCTCTACTTCAGTTATTAAGTCTTTTCTATGTGATTGTTTCTTGTGTCAGTTCTGCAACTTAAAGTCCAATCAGCTGATGACCCTCAGAGTACATGTCAGTTTCATTATTTCCCCAGATGCACAAAAATGGACCAAAATCTGCATCTAAAATGTGAATATTTGGTTATTTTCCCACTTTGTTTTGGTTGTAAACTCAAATTCATTGATCAAACAAACAATAAATGTTTCAGTATTTTTTGACCGAAACAGTCAAACAGTTGTTGAAACAAACTGTTTTCAGATGTATTCATAATGATAAGAGTTGGTTTCTCCTCACAGCTCTGCAGTGGAGTTAATTTCTAATCAGATGATGGAGACTCTAACATCAGCCTCCGTTAGGTGCACTGATATGAAGATTTAATTTGACCTGTGTTTCTAAATGCAGTCAGACGTCAGTATCTGTGTGATCAGGAGGATTTTCTTGCTTCTCATATGCTGTGATTATTCTGTAAACCTGAGTTTTCACTGACTTTTAGTCCAGTTCACTCACAGCATTGAGCTTTGTGAGGGCTGCTAATGTGCTGTAGGTCCAGCAGACAGAGCTTCATCCCTGGAACTCTGGCGCCACCTACTGGCCCAGTTACACATCACCGCTCTGTTAATGAAGTGGGAGGTGAAGTCCAGCGTTGATGAAACCTTCATCCTGAGCTCCCTGAGACTTTGGACTTTATCTGGAAATATGAGGGCAATAGTAAAATTTTTGATGCTGAGCTTCCCTTTTTTTGAAGTAAATCACTTGACTTAGCGTTCAGCGTTCTTGATTTTCTGTTAGTTTTAAGAGGACCAAAAACATCTTGAAATCAAACTTAGAACATGATGCAGCCTTTTGGTCAAAACTACAATCCAGGTTTGGGTACAAAGTGTATACTGTAACAAAAATGTTTCCCTGTGATACTTTTTGTAAACTCTAAGCTAGTTCAGGTACTACAATGATGGATGTGTTTTGTAAAAAACTATTTAAATTTGGGCACACTCTTTGAAGATCTAATGTTTAATAATACATAGAATATAAATCCTCCATGATAGAGCAGTTGGAAGTTTGTTGTATTATGTGTGCCATGTAATTACAGAAGAATTCAAATAAATAATCTGATAACATGAGAGCAGTGTGGTTTAATGGCATTGTTGAACCCAATAACAGCCGATAACGTAATAAATTTACCCTTTTTGAAATGTAATAGGCCAATAACGTAATAACTGGCCAATAACGTAGTAAAAGTCCTGAACCAATAATATAACAACAGCCGATAACGTAATAAATTTACCCTTTTTGAAATGTAATAGGCCAATAACGTAATAAAAGTCCTGAACCGATAACGTAATAACTGTTGGCCAATAATGTAATGATTTATTCCGTTATTGGCTCAGTTATTACATTTGCAAAGTTTTTTTTCTTTTACCAGGCCAATAACGTAATAAGCAGCCAATAACGTAATAAATTATTACGTTATTGTCCAACATTTATTACGATATTGGTTCAGGACTATTATTACGTTATTGGCCGATTACATTTCAAAAAGGGTAAATTTATTACGGTATCGGCTGTAATTACGTTATTGGCTTCAACAGACATCTACAAAAAAACATCCCCAACTTGAATAGAAAAAGATGTGTCGGTGTTAGCCATGATACATTTTAAAATAATGATAATAATCTAAATTTGGAGGTTTTGGGAGAATGTACTGAAAGTTTTAGCTAAACACAGTGGCCCATCACTACTGTAGCAAAGAAGCATGTTTCCTGTCGGGCTAATAAACCTGTCCTCACCTGTAGAAAACACTTGATTGGTTTGAAAGTTACCTAGTGGAAGTTCTTGCCTTCTTAATAAGACCAGCTGCTGTGTTGTACCGAAAAAATGTTGTTTTTCAGCAAACAGTCCAAACTATAGCAAGGACTTTGTAAATAAGTGAAGTGAAACAACAGTACATTGTTACTTTAAGACATTAAGGTCAGTCAATCTAGAAGAAATGTCACAAGCTTTAGAAGTTCAAGCTGCAAAAACCATCAGATGGTGTAATGAAAGTGGCTCTCATGTCCCAGGACAGAAAGACGAAGACGTCCCTCTGCTGCAGGACACAAGGTCATTACAGTTACCAGGCTTGTAGCAGTACCTCACATCAGAGCTTTACACAGTTCAGGTAGAGGAGACAAGCATGTAAAGCTGTTTTCAAGCTGATGAATATAAAATATGAAACACACTTTATTTACTACATCTTTCATATCTGTTCAGTGTCTTTTATCAGACTCGACTAAACACTGTTGCCCTCTTGTGGTGAAGGAGCAACACTATCTTGTTAAAACATGAGCTTGTTCTAAGCGACAGGGAATTTCTGGGATTTTGTGATTTTGTGACAGGTTCATATCCTTTGATCTTGTCAAAAATTTTAATCATATGCTCCTTGGTTAATATCATACTGTAGATTGGATGAAGCTAATGTGACGTCACCTGTCGGTTTGTGGACTCGCATTTTTGCATTTCAGCGCTGCCATGTTGTTGTTGTTTTTGGAGCCAGAAGTGACCATATTTGGATATGAAAGGAGGAGTGAGGAGTTGGGTCTGACCCTTGAACCTCAGGACACTGTCCAATTAGTATGAGACTCGACTTCAGTGCTGGTCTGATTAGAGAACAGAGCTTTTGAAGCCTAATATCTACTTGATGATGCTTTTTTCTTTTCAGATGTTTAACCACATCATTGATACAAAGAATTAACTTTAGCTGATGACATTAAAATGACTTGTGGGGAATGTATTGGCTGAGTAATTCATGAATTAAAATTACGATTTTTGAATAGAAGTCAATTGGAATCAGTATCTAGTGACCATCAGGAGTATTGCAAGTTTTAGCACTTCCACGTTGGCCTAATTTTTGAGTCCTGGTTGCTTTGTTTATTTCTATATACAGTCTTTGACTATTACCATATCACTACAATATAAATAAATAAATCACAGATAAGTGAATTTTTCTGTAATGTTACTAACAAACAGAATAATTAACAGACTACAAAGCCTTCACAGAATATAAACCTCTGCTAAAGCATAACCAAGCTGCACTGATGCTGTCAACTGTTGCCCTCTTGTGGTGAAATAGCAACACTATCTTGTTTAAACATTCACAGATTATGACAGAAGTTTTGTTCCCATCCTCTGATCTTGCTCAAGATCATTTGTTCCTCAGGTTATAACATAGGTGTCACTTTAAAACTAGAAAATCGTAGACATCTGTTCATAATTCGTAACATTGCTAACAAACCAAAAAAAGTTAAAATAGAAAATCCTTCCATGTGTGTCTAGATTGAAGGATAAAGAGCTAAAGACATCTAAACTTTGCCTCGTCTTATTCTGTATATGTACCAGTGAAGCATCAGGAGCTGTAGCAGTGATGGAGGATTGAAGCCGAGCTGCAGCTGAAGGTGTTGTCATCAGAGGGAAATGGCTCCGGCTCAGACAGCAGCTGTGCTCCAGCCCAGCCACCACAAACCCTGAAGGTAAGCGGTGAAACAATACAGCTGGGCAGCTGTGGGTGGAGGCGAGGACACGCTGCATCAAGCTTAACCACATTAATCTCCTCAGTAACAATGTTCACATTAAAGAGCAGGAGGAGACAGAAGTGCAGAGTTAGCATCGTTCATGTCGATGTGCCTGTTGAAGAGCTCGTGTATGTTTTCACTTCGGATCTGTTTCTTCTTTTTAACAATGAAGTCCACATTACTTTTAAACATAACCACTCCATAACTGTGTGTACTGTATTATTGTAACTATGGAAACAAAGGCACTCTGATTTAACCACTGAGTGTGATGTGTACTTGTACTCGGGCCTGTGGAGGTCCTGTGTGCCGACCGAATTTCACCATTCTGGGCTTAACAGGTAAATAACTACCTCCACAAAGGAGAGGTTATGTTTTTACCTGAGGTTGTTTGTTTTGTCATTTTTGGCAGGATCTAAAAATAAAATAATAATAAAAAAATCCCAGTAAATCTCTGTCTCTTATAACGCCTGAACTTTGTTGCATCTTAATGGATTTTGTTGAAAATCTACACACATGTTGGATGATGATGTCTATAATCTGAGATAAATTGGGAGATTTACTTGGAGAAACAGTAGATCAAAACAGACAAGTGGACATGGATCATGCTCTCTGAGTGCTTTCTACTTTGTTGTTTATGATCCACAAATAAAAAGAGGGCAGGTGGAGACCTGGGGGGACAAGTGATAAGTTTAATTGTCATTTATTCATTCATCTTCTGTACCTGCTAAAACAAACCTGAGCCCTGGAGAGGTGGGGTACACCCTGGACAGGTGTCCACTTATAAACACAAAGAGAGACAACAATGTATACTCCGTTTGCACTAAGAAAGTTTAACAATGTCTCTGGACTGTAGAAGGAAACCAGAGCACCACACATGCACAGGGAAAACATGCAAACTCCACACAGAAAGGTTTGAACCCAGAACCTTCTGGTTGTGAGACGACAGTGTTAACCACTGAGAGGAACAATACAGTGACTCCTTTAATGTCAGTGTTTCCTCGTGTTGATGGAACTAATGGTAAATCAATAGAAATATTGATAACAGGTCAGACATGCCCTCACTGATGAAGGAAGTGAAACTCTCCACTTCCTGAAACTCAGAAGAAAAATTTCGGTAAACATCTGATAAGATCTGTCCCACATCGATGCATATGTAACAATAAGCAGCACCAAAAATGGTTGTCTCAGTGATCCAGTCGATAGGATTGATGTATCTCAGCCACCACAGCGATGGACATATGGAGCTTACAATCCCGATCTACGACAGTGGTCCCTAACTTAAAACAAAGATTAGTCATCATGACGTCGCCCATTGGTTTGTGGATTCGCCTTTTTAAGCCAGGAGTTTGGTATTTGAACGTCGCCATGTTGGTTGCTTGGAGCCAGAAATGACCATATTTGGATATGAAAGAAGGAGTTAGGTGGTGGGTCTGACCCTTGAACCCGATGTCCAATGTGTGAGCCTCCAAACCACCTGTACATCAGTGGAGACCAGATCTGTCGATCAAACTAACCACACCCCTAAAATTCCTGTTTCTAAAGCTTAATATCTCCTGAATGATGACATGATTTTCAGATGGACCAGATCACTGATGAGAGGAACTGACTTTAGATGGTGGCATCAGAATGACTTGTGATAAAAAACATTACTGACTGAGTGTCTGAGCTGGAGTCTTTCTGTGGAGTTTGCTTGTTCTTCATCTCCAAGTGAGTTCCCTCCAAGCACTCCAGCTTCCTCCCACAGTCCAAAGACATGGGTTTTAGGTGAATTATTCACTTTAAATTGGCTGTGAATGTGACTGTGATTGGCTGTTTGTTACTGGGTGTTAGCTCTGTGACAGCAAAGTGACAAGTCCAGGGTCTCCCCTACCCCTCACCCCCTGCCAGCTGGGATAAGTGGTTATACAAAATGCATTGATGGATGGATGGATGGATGGAGCCAGCACCTAGTGGCTATCAGTGGTATCTCACTAATTAGCACTTGAACATTACCTTCACTTTTAGATCAAGTGACTATGTCCATCTTTTATACACAGTGTATGAATTTAATCCAACCTCTTATCTTTCCTAAAGCAATTAAATTAATCCAACAAATGTGAAAAATATGTGTACTTTATATCTTAGAAAGGGCCAGGAACAATCAACCGATGGTCACTTACTGTATATTTTATAAGCATAGCACAATTTTTGATGTTGGATTTTAATTAGGAGCCAGAAAATATCTAAGGTAAATAATGTAGTGGAGTAAAACCTACAGTATTTGATTCAGGTTGGATTATATAGTAGTATTAAAGTATTGGGAAACAACCTCCAAATTGTACTTAGGTACAGTACTAGAGTAAATATACGTAGGTGCTTTCCACCACTTCTTCCAACTCTGATGTTACCTTTAGGGTGATGACTCATCAAATGACTTCTTGTACTGTTCGACCTCTGTGGTCACAAAGCAGAAGCTGTCACACAGAACAAACTTAAGAAGAGAGATTATGGGTACATGATACATCCTCAATTCTCTGATAACATAGTTTGGTATCTCACACACTTCCCTCCTCACTGTGGACAGGAAGCAAAGTCCTCTGAGGACAACAAACCCACAATCAGAGGCACTCGTAGCAGATTACAGGCTGGTGTTTGACCTTCGAGGCGTGGGCCGGTTCTGTTATGAGGTGAATACTAAAGAAACTGTGTCAACAAACTTTGATTCCACTGACATTATTATCTGTACAATTCCTGTAAAACGTGTCAAAGGTGCATTGACTTTACTTGATTGTGACTAACTTGTCATTTGTAGAGGGATCAAAGAGCTTAATGGTGTGTCCTTCAAAATCAGATGAATAATGTGCTGTAGTTGTAAGATTTAGTAATCAAACTACTGGATACAAGCCTAATGGTGGAGACTAGTGAGCCAGACTTTGAGCATTGGCCATCCTTTGTTGGGATGGCCGCAACATCACCTCTCTGATGAGCTGCCTTCATCGCAGGGAGTAGTTGTTTCCTTTTTTGACGGACAGCTTCAGGAAAGTCTTCATTAATGAAGATGTCTGAGCCCTTCGAGTTTGTAGCTTCGTCCAAGACAGGAAGTGTGTCCTTGATCCATAGAAATCTGACCACAATGGGCCGAGGCCTTCCTGGGGACATTGACTTGGCAGCTTGATGAGCCGAGTCCAACTCTATTTTCAGATGATCCAGTTTCAGTTTCTCTCTGAAGAGTTTTCTGACTTTTTCTTTAGATTCAGACGCCTTTTCTCTCCCAGACTCTTCAGTGCTACAATCTACTAATCTACAACAATATTATGGCATCTTGACTGGTCCTCCAGATATTCTGTCCTGTCTGACACTGAGACAATTTTTGATCCAAGTTTTACATGAGTCTTTAAAATCATCAACATCCTTCTCAGTCATTTCTATACTCACCTTGAAACTTGCTTTGACAGATAATCAGATCTCTTGTTTGAGGAGTCAGGTATGATCTGTACACAGGTTTTGAAGCTTTTGTCCTGTTGCTCAAGCAAAGGTCTGTAGAAACCCCTTTGCTGGTCCAACAATTCATGTACTTGAGCCATAGTGACATATTCTTCAGTGATGATGTTTGAAGCTTTAGGAGGCATGGTTGGTCATCACAGAGAAGATCCAAAATAGAACCAAAAACCTCCAAAGATAATAACAAAGTCCACCATGTTTCACTGTTGAGTTAGTTTTAAGTCTGTTGATTCAAACAGCAGCAGAAAGTTTTGAAGTTGATTAACGATAAAATGACCACCATGAAGAAGAGTTTCATGGTTGGAAATGATAGTTTTTGAATTGAAGTCAACTGGAGCTGACATCTAGTGGCCATTGGTAGTATTGCACTGTTTTTACACTTTAGCATTGTCTTTACTTTAGAGACTCGGTGGCTACATCCATCTTTTATCAAAAGTCTGTGACATTACTTTGACAGCAATATATTTAATCAATGAAAAGAGAATGAAAAACAGAACTGCAGTCAATGCTTTTAGCTACATTTCCATTGCTATGCTGATGATACCCAGTTATACTTATCTATGAAGCCACAAGAAACAAATCAGCTGGTCAAACTCCACATGTCTCAGAGTGATAAAGACCTGTATGACTCGTATTTTTCTTCATCTAAAATCTGACAAAACTGAAGTTACTGTATTCAGCCCTAAACACCTCAGAGAAACATTGTCTCATCGCATAGTCACTCTGGATGGTATTACATTGGCCTCCATTTGTACTGTGAAGCTGAGCCTTGGTGTTATTCTTGGATATAAGACATGTCTCTGGGGCTGCCTTCTTTCACCTGAGTAATATTTCCAAAATTAGAAACATCCTGTCTCTGAGTGATGCTGAAAAACATGTTCATACATCTGTTACCTCGAGGCTCAATTATTGTAATTCAACACTAGCAGGATGTCCTAGAAACTCTCTAAAAAAATCCTCTAATTGATCCATGATGCTGCAGGCTGCTTCTCCTCTGAGTTTTTGATAATACCCTCGCTCTGGCCTCACCATGTGCAATGACTTGATGTGGATTGATTATGATTTGGCGCTATACAAATACCAGATCAAGTTTTATTTATCACAATCATACACTGTACAATGCGCAGGGAAATGCTTTGTGAGCTTGTTCTGGCCTTTGCACACAATGCTGAATAATAAACAAGATAAATACAAACCACAACAGCAGGAGAGCTGACAACAGTCAAGGCCAAGGAACAAAAGTCTGTGATGTTAACAAGCATAAAACAATATGTACACACATGAAGCAAAGCAGAAAAAAATAAAGTAAAATAACAATAAAATAAAGTAAAATATAATATGGGTAAAAAATACAAATAAAATAAAGTTACATTATAGTAAAATGAAATAAGCTAAACAATATAGAATAAAGTAAAATAAAATAACATAAAAATAAGAAAATTAATCTATAATATTTACAACTGAGCAATAGCAATAGGCCTATAAATGCAAAGTGGCCAAATGAGGCAGTGCAGAAAAAACCGTGAACGACTTTTTTATGGGACAGTGGCATAGAGTGTATATTGAATGTACACACTCACTGCTGTCTGGAAAATATATTAAGGACTAATCATCCATTTATTAATGTTACCAAATGTGATACAGACACTTATTATGAGCCAAACTATACTTTCAAGGCATTAAATATGAACAGTATGTAAGGATTAAACTAAGAAATTTCAAACTTAACGCTTCACGTTAACTTCTCTGCGCTTTCCCTTTGTGTCCAGCAGGGGGCGACGCGCACATGTAACTGTGGTTTGTGATGATCCCGTGGACGCACATGACGAAGATAAAGAAGAAGAGGACGTGATGCTACTTGCTGCAACAAGCTGCAGAGCTGCCCGTAACTCCATAGTTTGGACTCGAGTCTCGCGCTGTGTGTCAGTGAGTGGATGTCGGTGGTGTCGGTACACACTCGTAGGGGTGAAACTAAGTTAAATGTGCGGACTGGGCACCGTGTTGCGCTTTAAAGATAACGTTTGCATGTGCTTTACGTACCTTTCTAATGGTAGTGTTAGCACCGAAGCTAGTTGATGTTGGTTTGTTTTGCTAACGTTAAATTACCTTTATGACGGCTGCTGACTTCTGCACGAACTAATGGCGCTCAACAGCTAACGTTAGCGACATATGTTTGTATTTTCTTAAAGTAATCGATACAATCGAACAAACTTAGTTGCCAGCAGCGAGCTTCTTGTCTGGGTTAGCCATTAGCAGTGGATGTGGACCCCCCCTCCTTCGCTGTTTAGCTAACTGCACCCGCGGTATGATTCATCGGGTTGTTTGATGGGGCTTTTAAGGACCATGATGCCGCCCAAGATCCAGCTTCTGGCTGTTTTAGCTTTCGGAGTGGCCATGATCCTGATAGAGAATCAGATTCAGAAACTGGACGAGTCAAGAGCCAAACTCGGTAAGTCCTCAACCAAGGTGAGATAACTTTGTTTAGTATTGCATTTCAGTTATCGAGTTCCTAGTCCATACAGAAATTGTGTGAAAGTGACGTCAATATTGACCCTTGAATGCACCACGTGAAGGACAAATTATGGTAAATATACAGAATTACCTGCAGGTCTCCATAAATCTTTAAAAGCATTGAATACAGTTCTATCCTAGAGGCTTAAAAACTTGATTATTGTGGCATAGATTCTGCTGCATTAAGGTGTTTAATGCTGTTTTGTGGAGTTGCACACACAAACACTGTTGCCTAACACGTTTACAATGATGGATTATATCTGTTATACTATATATTTACTATAATTACCATTCTCTTATCTAAGCCCTGGAGGTCAAATTGGATCATCATTTGAATGGAATGACTAACTACATTTTTATAGACAGATCCATAAGATTAACTGTGAACATTTACAGCAGAGCTTACTAAAAGTCCAAATTGTCTGCACATGTCCTTTTGAGCATATAATAGCAGATCATATTGTCATAGAAAGTCATGGACGGTGCACATTGCAGGCTAGAGTTTGAATACTATATTTCACTTTGGCTGCAACAAACCATTCTGTGTTGCACGTCACATTCTTTCTCACGCGATCTTCAATCATGAAAGCTGAGTGCACTCAACGTATCTGTTCGGGCTTGTGGAGAGTTCACATTAATATGCAAAATTCCTTTGTATCGACACATCAAACCCTCTGTAGAAATCTTCTACATCAGTCAGTGGAGGAGGGCCCATTCTGTCAAAAACAGGTTGAAGGAAATCAGTTTTTTCTTTACCTTTTAATTACTGCTATAGGGTCATAGGTGAAGGAGTCCTTCCTGTATCTTTGCAGCTGAGGACAGTTCTGAGTGACTGTATATTGGGGCTCGTTATTCTGCTGCAAAATACAGGACCAATCAGATACCTCTCTGATGTGATGGATAACAACCTAAATTGCCTAACCTTTTGCACTGTACTATTTATACAGTCAATGGAGCTGCTCTCTCTCTCCCAACAATACACCAACAGAATGTTTTGTGTTTAATCCTTCAGATTAGGGAGGTTAGGATGGAGCGTCCATCTGCCCTAATAAAAGGCATACACTTCCACCCCCTCTTGAACTCCATCCCTCTTCATAGTGTCAGACCCTGAAAGCCTGGCTGGACAGTGGGATGCTGCAGTACACTGAACACCACACGTCTGCTCTAAGAGATCCTCACAAGGCCACTCCAGTAATTGCCTTTAATTAACATTGCCGTGGAAGGAAAAGAAAAAAAAAAAACACTTTTAATTATGCCTCCTGTCAATATTGTCATCAAAAGCTTAATTGCTTTGCTCAATGTTATTGTGTTTTTGAAGGACTATGTTGTTTTCTTTAATTAAAGCACGCTAACAAGCCTTTGCTGGCCTTGTGCCACGTTCATGTAGGCGGGAAGATTCTGGTCTTTACGACCTGCGAGTGTTCACTTCATCTTACAGCCTGTCTGCTGGTGCTGCTGTCGGCTTTTTCAATAAACACAAAAGAAGACAAAACAGAACAACATAAAGGTTAGCTACATCTCTGTGCTACTTAGCAGGTAAATAGTTTGCTAAAAGTATGAATAGCAGCTGTAAGACGGGAGTGTTATTTAAACAAAGTATCACAGTGTTAAGTGCGGAAGCGTATTGCATTCACATGGAAAAATAAAAATCGGCTCTGTTTTTCTGAATTAACGAGATAATTATCTCGTAAAAACAGAAACATTTTTTTTTTAAAATAAAAAAACAGAGCCGATTTTTATTTTTCCATGTGAATGCAATACGCTTCTATAGTTAAGTGATGCTCTTGCTCTTTTTTTTGTGTGATTCATACAAGATAAATTAATATAATGATCTTTTTGCCTCCTGCTTGACCATGAGCACAGCCATGCATGGACTAAAAGTTGTGCTGATGTGTGACCAATCGGAGGTAAACCGACCTGGATTGTACCATCAGGGTGAACGGCCAGGGGGGGGCTGAAGAGCAGAGCAGAGCAATGAGAACAATAACAATGAAAGGTGTAAATAAAGTAGCTTTTGGGTGGGTTAGTCAACGTTATCAACAAAGATCAATAATAAAAGTAGTTGTCACTAAATTTAATGGTTGACTATTGTCACCAGACGTGTTTTTCAAAGAAGTGAGGTGTGTCCTTTCTTTCCTGTCTCTACTGAGAGCTGCACATGTACAATAATACAAAGAATCCATCTTTCTGGGCTTTCTTATTAATTAGCACGTAATTTTAATAACCTCATGCTAAATTTAACAGGTGATAGCTCAGTAGGAGCCATATAATAATAACATAATAATGCGAGTCATTGTAATCCTTGAAAATTCCTAACTTTTACAATGTTTGAACAATGTAGTGCTGGTATTTCACCACTGGAGGTCAGTAGAGCTCAGTTTCTAACATCAGCACAGATTATGCCTTGGTGGAGCTTTGTGCTCTCTGCTTTCTAGTTTCTTTTATGTTTAATATAACAAAATGGAGTGCAATGGTATGCAGAAAGTTATAGTCCAGTCTAGTATAACTGGGTTGAATAATGTCAGTATTTATTTGTGCACATATAGCAACAAAAAAGGTTAAAACACTGGTAAATTTCCCTGAATGCTTAAAGCCAGAAGTGATGCTAATAAAAAGAAAAAAAAAACAAAAAACAAGTCAACAGAGATGACTTATGTGGGTTATCTGGATATTTGCGGTCAAACCATTTTGAAATAGGAAAATTTGTGTTATAACTGTCCCTTGCCCTTGTCTTTCTTTTCCTTTTTGTGTGTGTGTGTGTGTGTGTGTCAATCAAAACTAACAATGAAGCCTAATTCATGGTGTCTGTGAACAGCAGACTTGCATGTGCTTCTACACACCCCACTACTGGGTGCATGTGAACACTTGTCACACTACAAAACATGATGGTGACATTCAAACTGAGCTTCTCTGTTTAATATGTTCAGCTGAACAACCTGAAAAACCACTAACGTAGTTGCAAAGATTGAAACATGTATCTAGTTCATGACACTTGTCACATGTACTTTGGTGAATATGACATGAAAGCTGTTTGTTAATGTTAACTTCACCATTAAAAAAGCAGAAACATCTCCAGCAAACAGTCACACATCAGAAATATTTGTGTCTGCGCATTAATGTGGGATATCAATGTTTCCTGTCTCCATCAGAACGCACGATTGCGAGACACGAGGTGGCCGAAGTGGAGCAACGTCACAGCGAGGACGGGAATGGAGGGCGGGAACTGTCGCCGTTGGCTGAAAAAGACGACATGGTCATCATCTACAACAGAGTGCCCAAGACGGCCAGCACATCCTTCACTAACATCGCCTACGACCTGTGCGGGAAGAACCGCTTCCATGTCCTGCACATCAACACTACCAAAAACAACCCCGTCATGTCTTTACAGGACCAGGTGAGACCCTCGTCTGTTTGGACGGAGACCAGAGCTGTGTCTCAGTACATCTTTGTATGATCAGTTTTGCAAATACTTAACTTTTTTCTCCAGGTTTCCAGCCAAAAATAAGCTTTTGTCGGGAGCTGTTCCTCTCATCGTGATGCTGATAATACAGCACTGAATACATCAAAGAGGCAGAGACACAAGAGTCTTTTGTTGGCACAACAAACACTCGGCTTATGACAGGCCTGGGGCTTTGATCGGCACAACTGAAAATGTGGAATTAAAAATAGGTGATTGTTGGAACATGAAACATTTTCACATGAATGTAGCAGCTTTATTTACTTTCTAATCTCAGGCTGAGAGAACACGACTTTAATACTCTTTGTCAAAAGTAGAGCTCGTCCTAATGAATACATGCTTCAGTGGATTTGTTTGTCCAAAAAGAAATGTTGTTGTCCAACAGCAACAAACAGAGGTGAGGGATGCCTCAGTAAGTTCAGTCATGTAATTTATAACAACCAGAGGACGAATGACTCATTTGATTAACTCATTGATCCTCACTCAGCTCTTTCACTCACTTATTCTCTGTCTGACTCCCTCGCCCTCTGTGATGGAGTCTTTACACTGAGAAACAGCAGCTTGTAAAAGACACAAGGTGACCCGTGTTGATGCTGTTGGTCACTGCAGTTTGTCTGAAGTATAGAGTGCATGTAAGAGATAGACATGGTCATCGTCACATCATCTGTTGGTTTGTGGACTCGCATTTTGAAGCCAGGAGTTTAATATTTGGATGCACGATATTATCGGCACATTATCTGTATCGGCCGATATTGGCTTTAAAATTAAGTATCAGACATCGGCCATTCTGCTGAAATAATTAATCGATAAAATTTCAGTGGGTATTGTCTCATGGAGAGCATTATCCAAGTCTGTTTTAAGTAGGATAGGCCGCAAGTATCTTAATTGTTTTTGTTATGTTCGCTGTGAATAGTATGTTTGTTGTTTGTCAAACTATGCCATCTGGTGGTTGTTTTTAGTTCGTTCTTTTGTTCAGTTCGTTTTTAGTTCTTGTTAAAGATAGTAGAAGAAGAATTCAGACAGGAAGTTGTTGTTATTATGGTGTTGCTATGGTTTCACTGCGGTACATGACAGCTCCACTCTCTCTCTTTCTTTGTTTGTTGTTTGTTAAAGCATCGTCTGTCAGTGTTACATGGTAAAACAATTAGATACTATACATATTAGCTTAGCTTAATGCTGCACATCTAGCAATACAGATGTTTTGGTGCACTATCAAATGGGTAAAACTGTATGCTAATCACGAAGCTAATCGTTAAGCGAATGGCCGCAACCTGTTGCTATGTATATGTAGATATGCTAGTTGTAATCTGTTATCATTATTTTACCACACATATTGATGTGTATTTTCTCTGCCTTTCTGTATTGTTACAGTTTCACAAAATCGGTTCAGTAAACTTCACTGCAACGTCTTCCAGAGTCTGTGGAGTTTCTGGATTCATGTTTAGCTGATTGGATAGCTAGATCGACTTCTAGCGAGGCCATTTACAGTTTTGTTTGAAAACAGTTGTCATGAATAAATATGACATGTTTTACATAACATAAGCTGTTAAGTAGTTGTTAAGCTAAGTTTTTTTCTTATTTTGTACAAGGAATGGTTACTGATGTTACATCGTTTTCATCTTTGTCTGACCACCTGTTATAGTGCAACAACATGACACTATGAAAGTACTCAGATTACAGCTTTGTTAAACAGATAACTTCATTAAAAAATCTTTAGCATTAGTATTACCATTTGCAGATGACATCCCCGTGTTTGAAGAAGCAGTCCAACAACTTACTGCCTGCTCCCATAGGTGATAGAAGAAATCTACATTATTACTTAAAAAAGGCTAAAATATACTACCAAATAATTTTAACTGATATGTAAAAATGTATGTATAAGTGTAAAGTAGTAACATAGTTTTCAGCAAAAAGTTAAAAACATGGTACTTATATCTGTGATAGGCCAATATCCCCCAATAAAATCAGCTGGACGATACACTGGTTGCACTCTAGTTTCCACTAATATGATATAACCCGGTGGTATTTTGGTTTGTTTTGTGTCGATGCCAGGTCTGTTACACTGAGCACAGTCTGCTGCTGTCAGTGCAGCTCAGGACACACTGTAAATGCCCCACAGCAATACTACTGTTAATTCTGGCTGCTGGTGCCAAGGTAATATCCTGTCTGCCATCTAACAACAGCCCCACCAGCACCTCACACACTCTGCTTCCTCTGAACGTGATATAACAGAGGTGATGGGAAACATTCAGTTTGCAGTCACATCACAACTCATTTGACTAAAGGCACGTTCACGTCTGTATCCAGTAATATCATCGAGTCCAGTCAGAAGATAGTGCAGTGTTGGGATACTGCAGAGTGTGTGTGGCCTGGTGTTGCTCCTGTTGGTGGTGGTGGTGGGTATTATGGTGATGTAATTCATTGTCAGTAGTTACCGTATTTTCCGGACTATTGAGCGCACCTGTCTATAAGCCGCTATTGAATTTATTCAAACAGTTTCATGTGGGTGACCGGGTCTGATGTGACGACGCTAAATGTATCGGTGGCACGGAGCTTGCTAGCTTGTAAAAAGCCAACGAGCTTCATGCCTCTGATACATGAGCCACACCGGTGTTAAGGTTCAAAGCGTCGGGAAAAAGTAGCAACTTATACTCTGGAAAATATGGTAATTTTTTGCTGGCACTAGTGAACTATCCTTTTACAAAACATTTTATGAATATGAAATTTCTTAAGAAAAACAAGTGCAATTTCAAAAATATCTTGCCCCAGTTGATCATTACAACTTACAGATCACAGTGGATGTGCAGCTGCACAAAAGTTAATGGAAAGTACTAGTTAATCACAGGTATCTGGAAAATAGAGTATGTCACTTTATGATTAAAACAACTTGTCAAGATCTGGAAATCATTTTAAATTTACATCCATTTCCACATCTGTGTAGTAATCCTGACCTGAACTGACTCACCACACCATACAAACTAAAGTGGGAGGATGTGTACAAATTTACACACAAAAAATATAAAAGTGGTGCCAAATTGCAGTAAGTGTCTCTTCATCCCGTGGGCCCGGTTGGACCCTCTGGCGGGCTGGTTTTGGGCTGTGGGCCGTACGTTTGACAAACACCTGAACAGTGAGAAGTTTGTGTTCACCCTCTGTCTTGGTGCGATCCCAGGAGGAGTAACTGCACAGCACCGTGCCTCACTCCACATTTTGTTGTTGTTGTTGCTCCGTTTCCCCTTCGCTCCATAATTAGTTTTTCATTATCTTTGCCTCCAGGTGCGCTTTGTCAGGAACGTCACCTCGTGGAGGGAGATGAAGCCCGGATTCTACCACGGCCACGTAGCTTATCTGGACTTCTCAAAGTAAGGCCCTTCATTTCCTGTAATACCATTAATATCCAGATTAGTTACAAACAGTTAGCGCGGCAGATAAAGGGAGGTCATGTATTGATTGCTAACATGTGCGTTAGTGTTGATTAATAGCTTTGTTGTCCTTATCTCCCCCTGACACTATCATCCCAGTGATCGCAGGTAATTATCCTAATGGCCCGAGTGTTTCTCAGGCACAGAGATCCCGTTAACTTGCACTCTCGCTTCTCCCTCATGCTGCTGTCCTCTACTAATGGAAAAGCTGGTTTTTCCAAACATAGCACACGTGCTGTGAGTAATGAATATGGCCACTCTCTTCCTTTTGTTCAGATACAGTGTGAATGCTAAGCCCATATACATAAACGTGGTGCGGGATCCCATTGAGCGTCTGGTGTCGTACTACTACTTCCTGCGGTTTGGAGACGACTACAGACCAGGCCTGCGACGGAGGAAACAAGGCGACAAGAAGGTTCCTACTCACAGCTCATCCGTCCTATTTAAAGGGCCAGTGTCCACAGGGAGCGGGTTTTGTGCTGGGACCGTCCAGTGCTTTGGTTTTGTAGCATCTATTGTTTTACTCAGACTGTATAGAGTGAATGAAGCTAACATGATGTCACCTGTTGGTTTGTGGATTCACATTTTGAAGCTTGGAGTTTGGCATTTCAACGTCTCCATGTTGGGTTTTTTTGGGCAGGAAGTGTCCATATTTGGATATAAAAAGAAGAATGAGGAGGCGGGCTTTTAGTTCGTTCGTCCAATGTGTTTGAGACTAAAGTTCAAACTAACCACTCGCCTAGATCTTATAGAATAATATAGTAGAATAAGAACCACTCCAAAGATTAAATGATTTTGAAATGAGTATTTCATGATTGAAAATGAAGATTTTTGAATTGAGGTCTATTGGAGCCAGAGTTTTATGGAGCCAGCATCTAGTGGCTGTTGGTGGTGTTGCACATTTTTGCAATTTCTGCACTGTTCCTCCGGTCTGCATCCATTTTTATATACACTCTGTGGCTTTACTTTAGAAATACCGTATTTTCCGGACTATAAGCTGCTACTTTTTTCCGACGCTTTGAACTTAAACACCAGTGTTTCTCATGTATCGGCGGCATGAAGCTCGTTGGCGTTTTACAAGCTAGCAAGCTCCGTGCCGCCGATACATTTAGCCTCGTCACATCAGACCTGGTCAGAGTGGACCACATAAAACTGTTTGAATAAATTCAATTGCGGCTTATAGACAAGTGCGCTCAGTAGTCTGGAAAATACGGTATATGTTGCTGATTTTGTTTTTTCACTAACTTTTATTTGGAGTCTTGTCTTTATTTGTTCGTATTAAACAGGGTGATTGTCAGAGTCCCAGGTTTTAATTGACTCCTGATTTTTATTTGATGAAATACAGCAATGGATCAAAAAATCTTCTATTTAGCAAAACTCCTGCCAGCAGTCTCATGCTGGAAGTCTTGCAGTGCTCAGAAAGGCCTGAAAAGTATTTTGAAGTGTGTGTGTGTGTGTGTGTGTGTGGGCTCACCTGTTTTTGTCACTGAGGCGTGAAATCTCCTGAGTCTGCAGGAGAATATGTTTCTCCAGCCGGTTAGTGAAGAGCGAATATTCGAGCAGTTGGATCTCCAGGCGACTTGTCTGGTTTAACACCTATAGATTGGTAAAAACTGAAGATTGACTATCACAGTGTGCACAGAACAAAAGATACTGTAGATCTGTAGATGAGAGTGATGGGAGATATTAAAGTGTGCGGGGCTCATAATTCACTTTCTTTGATCTTGCAAGCAAAACTCAAGCTACAATGGTCTCGTATGCACCTGTGACATGTTTTGAAGTTGCAGATGAAACAACAAAGAATTAACAAAGCAGCTCAGATATTTGTACAGGTTGCAGTTTCGTCACTGACTTTGATAAGAGGAAGAACAAAAAAGGAAAAACTATGAGGACCAAAACAGCCCAATCTGTAATAACAGCTCTGTGGCATGATTGAAGACACATCTGTGTTGTGCTACCGAGCTTTATGTTTTAATTGGCTTGTTGTCAGACACCAAGCTCAACTTATTGTGTCAATCAGAGCCTGTGGAACCAAATACCAGCTGTTTGAAAGCAGTCGCCGCCACCTTTGGGCACGACTTCTCATCTGATTTACATTTAATTAGCTATTCACCAAGCGTTTCCCACACAACATCGTTTGTTTTTGCACGGGTGCGCCCCCCTCCGCTCTGCAGTTGTTCATTTGATTTGGCTGCACGCAAGTTTTTCCAGGTCCTTCCACCGGATGGGCTCACCTGGGTCTCGACGTCTGTCAGTTTGCGAGTCTGCTCCGCTGATTGGCTGAGGAGATTGGTTCCCATCTCCAGCATGGCAGCTGTCTGGGTGTGTACGGCAGTCCTCTTTATTTCCTCCATCCCCGAGCGCACATTCTCCTGGATGAAGTTCTCCAGCTGGAGGGAGGACAAGCAGACTCTGAGAATTTTTTGTCCAGGATGTCAGACTTTCTCATTTCACTGCGGTGATAATCATATTTTAGCCGTAATGTCCCTATGCATTCGCTGACAGCTTGATGCAGTGTGAAAGAGGCAACCTTCAAGTGATCGGTCTTTTTTTTAATCTTTAATCTTCTCAGGCTCTGTGACGGAGTCATGGAAGTTAGTATCCCTAGGGCACTTGTAGTGTCTGGCCACCCATCTATCCATCCATCTGCAGGTCAACCTCAGGCAAATACTGATCCTTACATTAATAAAATGATGACATATAGAGGCACTTTAGTGGGTATTCAGAAAGAGCAGTGAGAGTTTGACGTCAGGATATTCATGTACAGGACTTCAGGGATAGGCGCCCACGCTCTGTAATCAATCACAAGTCCAGAGAATAAAGCATTGGCACAAAACCCATCATTTTTTACTTCAGGAGTAAAAATAGGAGGGTATCCATCTTATTCCAATAAATAGATTGCCTTATTAATGTGGTCTGTTTGAGCAAACGGCATCTGGAAGTCCACTTTTCCTCCCGTGAACGACAGAATTTTGCTCGGCGTCTAACGGGCGACAGCCTGTGCCTTTGCAATACAGAAAAGTGGAATATCGAACCAGAAGACATTAATATTTATGACTTTTCTGGGGAGAAAATCAGACTTTACTCATTAAACCACACAACTGGAAAATGAAGTCTCTAAGGAGGGAGCGCTCAGAAATTATCTGGCTAATGAGTGGCTATCCGCAAAGATCGAACAAAATTCAAATAAGGCTACAATTGTTTGTTTTGTTTTGTTTTTTCCTCAATAAAAATAAACATGTCAAAAAGAAATCAGGTTATGATAATGCCTTGTCACAGGAGAGGGTGTTTTTTTCTATTTTTTATGAAGTTTTAAAAATACTGATCCAAATGGGCAAATAAGGATGAATCTACATGCAATTAAGACGCAATTAAATTGTTTGCCTGCTAGTAATCGTTCTCTCTTTGTCTCTTCGATCCTCTTGAACTTTCTCCCTAACTCCCTCTTTTTAAAGTGTCCCTCTTCTTCCCTTGTGCTCTTGTAAATCCATCTCTTTTGCTACTTTGGGACGACTGAGACAGCAGAAAAAATTCCCTCCATAATGAAAGTTATGAAAAGATTACCAAGCGGATTAAAGCCAACTCCAAAGGAAGAACCAAAGATCCCTGAATCGTAATCAGCCTTACGCATTCAAGCTGTTATCAGCCGCCTGTCCAAAGCGTTCCTATTACAGTCTTTGTGCTGGGGCTCAATCCAAAGGTCTTGAAACACTCCATCTCCCCATGCCAATTGCATTAATTGCAGCGCTGTCACATGCAGCGCCATGCAGCCGGATAAATCACTTTTGGGATGTAACATAATTCTGTCGTATTGTGTCTAAGAGGGACAGAGGAGAGCTCACTGCTGAGAAAATCACATGAGTTGTATCACTTGATATCTTAATTATCAAGCCAATAGATGCCTTCATTTTCAGTGGTAATTAGAGAGGAGAGGAGCAACATATCTGCTGGTTGTTCGGGTAAACGATGATGATGATGATGATGATGATGGACGGAGGCATGTCAGGATGGTTATAATTATCAAGAGCAGGAATTAAAGCGATGACTTGATGGACATGTCAGCGCAACACTGTAGAAATCCTGTTTTCACCAGAGATTAGTGTATTATTGACCTTGAAGGATGGAAATAAACAATCCAAGTGTTTTCTAACTTACTTGCTGTTTGTTTCATGTTGTTTCTGTCTCTGCCTCAGTACAGTGGAGGAGAGTGAAATGTAGTCTGTGCTGCTAGAGGCACTGTAAACTAATGACATGATTATTCACAGCTCCAGATTGTTCATGATGCTTTACATTAGTCAGAAAATGTAAAATATAAATCAGGGTCTATTGTAATTTTGACATTTTATTACTATTATCATTTTGTTTTCTTTTATGTACCGTATTTTCCGGACTAGTGAGCGCACCTGTCTATAAGCCGCTATTGAATTTATTCAAACAGTTTTATGTGGTCCACTCTGAACGGGTCTGATGTGACGACGCTAAATGTATCGGTGGCACGGAGCTTGCTAGCTTGTAAAAAGCCAACGAGCTTCGTGCCGTCGATACATGAGAAACACCGGTGTTTAAGTTCAAAGCGTTGGAAAAAAGTAGCGGCTTATAGTCTGGAAAATACGGTACACAAAAAGTCTGTGAAATAGACTGAAAATTTTACTGCAAAATTACAAATCTCTTTTTATAATACAATCTTCAAAACGCGTGGCAAAGTGAAAACACACTGGTCTCCATGTTCAAACGCTACTGTAGATTTTAAAAAGTCGGAAAGCATGTCTTGTTGTAATGGATGATCGCTTTAAGATGTTTCACGGCCTGTTCACGAGACTGTTCCAAAATGTGTCTGTTTAGA
>OOFC01020642.1:5064-35744 GCA_900323345.1 Pseudochromis fuscus
GACCTGTTGACAACCATGTGTTTATTCTAGTTTCTCAAATATATACACACATATATATATATATATATATATCCAATGTTATATTGAAATCCAGTTTATAGGTGAAGAAGGATGTCATCCAGCCTTTCAAACTAGCGTGAAATGCAGGCTAGAAATAGAAAATAACACCTGGCCACTAATGTACTGTATGTGTTGTCTAATAATCTGAGTGTGTGTTCTCTTGCACCAGCTTTTGTTGTTAAGGTGTCTGAGGCTGACTGACACTGAGAGCAAATCACTCTAATGAGATGCCATGTTGCTCTGTGGAAATGATTACCTCAGGAGGAAAGGCATTAGATTGATGAGGGCAATCTATGCCTCCTTCCCCGAGATGCACCAGTGCCTCCATCACCACCAAAGACAACTCTCTCCTTCTCAGCCCAAATGACCCATAACACTTCCCTGGAGAGCTAAAAGGGGGGATATCTGTGCTGTACCACCTTTGCTTCAAGTGACAAAATCAATTTAAGTATTGTGCTGCTTACCTAGAAGCTCAATTTCTTAAAGTCATCAGTCACAGCTTGCCTCTGCACATGCTGATCACCATGGCAACCCAATGACTACTGGGGTAATATCTGTATAGATCTTTACTCCCTGAGCCCAGCTGTGTAGAGTGAAGGGAAGGCTATTTCTCTGAAAATGCAAACGGGGAATTTTAAATGTGCAATAAAGACATGTCACATACCAACAATTAAGGCGTCTTTCTCCTCTAAAATTTTAATGCTGATTAATCAATAACTAAGGTTATTGATGCAATAAAGGATGATTGCTGAGTGTCCCATTTGTTACAGTGTGGCCCAACCTTCTGAGTGTGATTGCCTCCGAGGAGGCTTAGAAAGCCATTAATCAGGACTTGGTTGATCGCTCCTCAGGTCAGCAGTGATCTGAGGGGGAGGCTCCTGGAGGTGAATGCAGCAGCACTTTAATAGCTCACAGTGGAGAAGCCTTAAAACCAGCAGATTACAACAGCTGTAATGGTCGTAGTAGTTTGCTGCTCGGGAGAACTTAACTGGTCACGAGCAGTCAAAGTGGACTGAGATTTCTGATCTCGTTTTTAAGTTTTAGGACATCCATACATCATTAATAGACAATAAAATGTATAATAAAGTTTTTTGGTGCCGACATCAATTACATAGATTATGGTAGTGAGACTGATAAACGTCAACAGCATCACCCCAAAGACTTATCAGTGCTGTGATTTTCCATGGAGTCTGACAATGGTGGAGTGAGTGGTGGTTGGATGCTGGCATCGGGAGCTGTTAGCAGAGCATAACAGAGCACTAATTGGATGGATAATTGGCAATTGTGATTAGAAACTGAAAGAAGTGGTAGCTTAGGGTGCAGATAGACCAGACATGACAGGCAAGGCAGAGCTGATGCTTCTCTGTCAATTTGTATTAAAAGTTTTTGTGTTGTTTGACAAGATCGGCAAAGGAGGGGGAACTGACGAGGACTGGAGGGAAAAGTTCCTAAAAATGTGTTATGACATTATAGTTGACTGTTAATACAAAATAAAATAAAATTTTAGTGCTACCTATCAGTCTTGGAGTGGTTTGCTCTAGCTGCACTTCTATGTTTACTCAGTGGTGTTAAATGAAGCTGTAAGGAGTTACCGCTTATATTTCAAAGTGATGATAGCATAATAAAAAGAAGCAGAGAAGTATATGAATGGATTACAGCCAAGAGGTGTGCAGAGCAAGTAATGAATGAAGGCGCAGTGGAGAGTGAATGAAGTTGTCCCCATGACTGAACTTTTGCCAAGCTCCATTAAACAACTGCTATACCTATCACTGGTAGAGTACCAACAAAGCCATACACATCTGCTACTAATGACCATAATGACCCCATCTCTCTCAAATTTATGAAGTGGAACCACTTCAGGGTCCTATGATTACCATCCTGCTGCATACATTTACAAACCGTTGATATGTTTTCATATGGCATACATGAACAAGTGACTGGATTTAAACATGTTTTCTTTAAAGAATCTACATGGTGAAGTTACCAGGGTTTGTATAAGTGCAGTAATCAGTTACATTATTCCATCTATGACTCAGCTGTTGGCAAATCCCTCCAGTTTGTGGTCAGTGGAATAGTTGGATTGTACCTTTAAGCTGTCTGCAGCAGTGCATCGTGTTAATAACCTATTTAATTCATAAATTGCTTGTATATTGCCAGAGCCTTAGTGGCTGAGTATGAAGTATTAAACCCCGTTGCTGGCTGTTCACAGTGAAGTGGATGGTTAAGCCGCCTGTGTTCTAGTGGTTTCTATTCTGACTGTACAGGATCTCACTTAGCATGCCGATCCAGCTCTGGAGTGGATCTTTGGGGAGACAGGAGACACTGCTCTGAGGCCAAGGCTTAACTCTGGGATTTGATGCTTCACTTTCTCTCAAGTGTGCCAGCTCTCTATTGATACTTCACACAATATATGTTTTGAAACATTCCTGCCTGAGGCACTTATTAGCGTCAACATCTTTATCACCAAATGTGTTAATGTATCACCTGCAATCTTCTTTCTTCATATCCAAATGAGATCAGTGGTTTAGTAATCCTTAAAAAGTGTCTTATCTTTTCCGTGTTCTTACTAAAGCGCATGTTTGATAACAGCTTTAACTGCATTGACTTTTTTCAAAAGTAATTCTTTGACTTAGGTTGCATCATACTTTGACTCTTTGAATTTCAAGATTGAAATTCAGAGTCACTGCTGAGCTTTAAGCTGGGGTCACACCTACCAATTCTTATGCCAATTATGAATGAAATTTAGACATTGCAGCTAATCTGGCCCAGTTGGACCGAGTTGGTTCCAGTTGGGCTCGGTTTGTGTTTACAGATAAACTCGTTAGGTTTGTGCCATGTACGGATTCAAACACTGTTAATTTGGAACCAGTCGCTGGAAGTGATTTTTACAAAAGATTATTACAAAACATGTTTAATATTTGCAACTGAAGCTGATGACCAGAATTGAAATGGTAAACAGACACAAGATGAAAAATGGCGAGCAAAAAGTTTGCTATGTAAAAGTAACTGGCACAGTAGAAGTGGAGGAAAAAGGATTAAACTGTGGCAAGAAAATAAACGTCTGTAAAACATTAGAAACATATCACAGCTGGATGGATGGACACAGACGTTACAGTCACTGTAATCCTTTACTTAACATTTGGTTAGCTACTGTATCTACATGTGTCCACTTCTTTGGTTTTTGACACAATATTTGTAAAACACATGTCATTACCATAAACCTCAGCTGTACTTCATATACAGGAGAGTGTTCCCTGTGATAGGATAAAGGAGAGTAGGTAGGAGCTGCTAGTTACAGGGAGTAAATAAAGGAAGCAGGAGAGGAAAAAAGGAATCTTCCAATTTTGAGTCTAAAGAAGTTTCATCAATGAGTATGTTTGAGAATTGCTGTTCAGACTATTAATGAAAATCCATCATTTTCAAAATGTCTGTGGCTTCCATCAGCTATACATTTTCACATAATAGATGACGGGAGGCTTTTCACTCGAGTTTTTAAATTGAACGAGTCAATCCGAGATGCTGTGTGGTGACAGTCAGATTAGCACTGGAGCCCATTTTATATTTTTCTGTTCAGATTTGAATGTTTTCAGAAGCGAGACGCGTCGTGTCTTAAAAGTAGTTTTTCATTCCCTTCAGTATATTTTCTGCCAAACAACACAGTCACAATGTCCTTGAGCTCCAAAGTTTCACAGGTGAACAAAGACAAGAAAGATCTCTCTGATACATTAGCCTTTGTATCCCCTCTTCACTCCCTCTCTGACTCGTGTTGCCTTTCACTCTCTCTCTCTCAGACATGTCGGCTCTCTTTCATACACGCAGTGCTCTGTTTTCAAACTTTACTGCTATTTATAGAGAATGCGTGTTCCCAAAAAGTTTCTCCGGTATACTAAGCAATGTTTAAAGGTTTCACAGTCACTCTCAGTATAGTACAGAAGTAGCTAATACCCAGCAGCAGCACCTGGACCTCCCAACAGTCGATAGGTTTCTATAAATTTTAGCAGCTCCCAAGGTTATCTACAGTAAATCCATTCAACAGTAAAATAAATGTATAATTTTAATCTACTTAGGTTGAGAACATCTTATAAAAAGCTTTTAGCACTAGCTGCAGTGTACTCTGTGTTCTGTATTAAGCTAAACATTAGGGAATTGGTACTCTGACCACGGCACAGGACACTGGCACAAAGCACTGACAGGATTTCTGATCTTCAATTGAGTATCTCGATTTATTTAGTACCACAGTTCCATTAAAATCTTTTCCACTTTTAGCGAGATCTAAAATATTAGTGTGATGTTTTCTGTCTAAAAATAAGGACTTTCTTCATATTTCAAAAGAAAAGAGGGCTGTGAGCTTTAGCTATGATGCACCTTGACGCTCAGAGGAAAATGTGTTTGTGCAATCTCGGTGTGTTTTTAGCCATCATCTCTATTGGTTATGAAAACATGTCACCTATCTAATTTTTCTGCAGAGATGTGAAGATGTGGTGATGCAGCTAGACACAACTTTAATATTAGCCTTGCCCTGGCAGAC
This sequence comes from Pseudochromis fuscus, assembly GCA_900323345.1. Classification (NCBI taxonomy): domain Eukaryota; kingdom Metazoa; phylum Chordata; class Actinopteri; family Pseudochromidae; genus Pseudochromis; species Pseudochromis fuscus. The sequence goes on from OOFC01020642.1 coordinate 9,653, forward strand.
TAACACATGCAACCAGACAACCAGGCAGGTTTTACACAGATTCCCTGTTCTGTCCTATTATCATAACCACTTATTTGTAAAGGGAACATCATCAAATTCAACCAATGCTTCATGAAACCTTATGTGTGTCCTACCGCACAATGTGCACTATGTCACAGACAGCTATGATGAATAGTAAGTCAAGGTTTACCTTTGCTTGGTCTTTAGAGGATTAAAATAAAACTAAAAGAGTGAAGAGCCTTGACTCCTAACCCAAATTACAATAAACCCACAGTTAAGGCTTAAAAGTGAGATGCCATTTAATACAACAATCATTGCATGAAGTAAACACATTTTAGCCTTTTAAATTTTAATACCTGCTTTTAAATAAGATTCATAGGAACTTCCTGTTAAGTCTAAAACCTTGCTTACGAAATGTTATATTGCTCCATTAGTTTAAATGATGAGAGTCTAGAGGGTTTCCATGTTCCATGAACATTTCCCATGGCCATTGGCTTTCCATTCAAAGAAATTGATTTGGCATGTCCAATCTAGACCCAATTTAAAAATTGATTGACTTTCTCTTCCTCTGTTCATCCATCTGTTTCAGGCAGGTTCTCCCTCCTCTGAGTGCATGTCAGGCTGCCACTGACCTTCAGACATGAAGAACTCTATGAAAGATTGGACAGTAGGGTCACCGTTAATAGAAGGGAAGCGGTGTCCAGAGAGAAATGAGGGAATAACAATAGCCAGTGTGAGCATGTGCGGTGGCACAGCGAATGGACATGTCGACAGACAAAAAAGGAGAGCGGTCTCTTTTCTGTGGCAAACAGATTCCATTCTCACTCTCACTGAGCAATAGTGTCCATGCTGTGGCAAACAAACTGCCATCTCTTTGTCCCTCCATCTCTGTGTAATTGCACCCTTGGCTCTTTTTCACACAAGCCAGATTTATCCTGGCTGTAAGTCCCACCAATGCAGCACTATCCACGAGTCCCTCCCGCTTTCCTGACATGGCTCATTCCCCCATCAGTGTGACAGTGGCAGTCCACTGTGGGGGATCTATCTCACTTCCTACACGGATGCACACATAAATGTTAACACATTCTAACACAGACATAAACAAGTATTTCAACTGCTACCTCAAGTAACTCCTACATTCATTGTGTTCGAGGCTTTTGCATGAGGGGTGCATTTTGCTGGACATGAGAGAAACAAGAAAGTTGGAGGAATTTCTAGGGTGAAGCACTGACCTTATACAGTAAGACATCATTAATGTGACCTAACTGGCTGTTCTGTGAAGGGTTTTAAGAATATAGGTTAGGCTGATGCTGACTAAGAATGTCATTCGGGTGCCCAGTGGACTTGTGTTGGATCAGTTGCTGGGGCTGCAGATATCCTGGGTATCAGGGGTGTGTTGGGGCTGTAGTAAGAGGATGTGCTGGTCCCTGCACTGTGCCTGTTTACTGTACTGCTGCTCTGTTGAAATGATGGAGGAGAGCTGTTTGACAGAGCACTGTCATGCCTCAGTTAGCACTTTGGGATCCCAGCAGCCACTGCACTGCAGGTAGTGCACGCACTTGCTTTGAATTTGCTTATCTGAACATTATCCCCAGACTTTGTTTTAACTGGTACACTGACATGGCTCTAGGGAGGGTTATGTTGATGTGTTGGTTGGTCCACCACTTTGGTACAGATTGAAATACACAGATGAGTGAAACATTTGAACCACCTGCCTTATATGCTGTTGCCAAGACCTGGACCTAGTCTCCAACACAATGTGTGTTTCTCAGCAGAACACTGCAATAGGAGCCATTGCACCAGGTGACCTTCTTCCTTTGCTTCATGATCCAGCTTCACTGCCTGTGTGTTCGTTCCAGGAGGTTTTGATGGTGGACCAGTCTGCAGCTGCACTGCCCCACACACAGCAGGTTGCAGTGCACCGTGTTGTCCTTCATAGGCAGCATTGGGTTAAGAAATCTATTTATTTATTCATTTATTTTGCTTTATGTGTAACTGGTCCTAATTTTTTGGCTGATTTATGTATCTCAGCAGCTATAGGATGGATTGCCAAGAAGGGTTGTACAGACATTCATGGCCCCAGTGGGTGTAGGATTCATCTTGCTCTGAATCGTAAATTCTGGCCTAAGTTCACGATTTAAACCCACACTCATACAACAGCCTATCTTTCAGTGAGCTCAATGGATTCATTGCTACACAGCCCCACTACTGAAGTCCTGCTACAACTTCATAAAAATATATCATCAGTCTGAATGTCTTGTGTGGTGAAACCAGATTGCATTATAACACCACTGTAGTCCATTCACACACTTTTTTACCTGTTGGTTCTGTACTTTATCTTTCTTTCTGACAGAACTACTTTACAGCTCCAATGCACCTAATTTATATAGTCAGAGGCATGGCATTCATTCATTTTCCATCTGAGCCTGTACCAATATTCCAAACTGATTTCCATGCTGCCCAACAGAAACCTGTGCTACAGAAAAAGCACTAGCAGCTAGACCAAGGCGCTTTGAGAAAATGAGTGTTCCATTATTTATGCTCCCCTCACTAACTTTATGATGCCGTTAGGTGGTCATGCTGTTGTCCTCTGTCTCCTTTTATTAGCTGTGGTGCACTGCTGCATTTTAATGGATACGTCAAAGAATGAAGTTTCCTTTTGGCAATGTAGCAAAGAGCCAGAGTTTCTCAGGTTCAGTGGAACAAAAGAGTAGATGGTGCACATCATAAGATGAGAGGATAGTTTTTAATGAGTTAGTTTGTCTGCCTGCCAGAGTCCAACTCTGAATGTGTAGCATTTCACCAACTAAGCACTTTTTTTTTACTGGTATTTGTGTGAAATGAATAGTAGCCTGAAATTTAGTGGCATCGACTGTGTAAGTATAGTGATTTTACAGAAGCAGTAGTATTTTTATTTCATTTCAATATCCAATTTCCTCAAAAACTTGTTTTTGTTTTATGAGTTCTTCGTTCACCCTGCTTTTCAATATCCCTTGGTGGCTTTTTAACAAGTACAGAAGTGTATACAATGTTATTTGAGTGAATACTGTTATAGTGTCGGTTAAACCCAGCGATGCGGCTTCTTTACTTTGTTTTTACTGTTTGCTGCGCAGACCTCCTGTCTGCAGGGGCGTCACCTGAAGGCAGCACACACAGCAGCACACGCCTGGCCCCACTTTGTCCCTTGTAAATTAGTTAAAAGTAACAGTGATTCCACTGAGGCCTATTCTCTCAGTGCATGTCTGTGTTTTGGCTTTTTGGTGACTCATCTTTCTCATCTCACCCACTCTTTACACCACTAATTACAGTCTGTGTTTACAAGTTGCTTAAAGCCTGTGTAACCACAGAAACATACTGACACTTTTAGCAAAAAGTAACTAAAACCTCTGAAAAAATTAACTAAAACCACCAAGTGTGAAGCAGCTGATCATCATCTCCACAGCAAGTAGTACTTTATATATTCTTATATCATGTGTATATGATAAGTAGCACTGAATTTCTAAATACAAATAAATACAAACAACCACCAAAATCTGATCGCTTATGTGGAGGTGGTCTGGGATGCATGTGACCTCATACCTTTAGTTAATGGTAATCCATCCTGATACGTTGCCATAGTGACATCCAAACACAAGTGATCAGCCAGATGGAGACGCAGGGTTGTGAATACAGATGTGTCTCACCTGTCCACTTGTAGTTCAATCGCCTGAAACACACAAAACAACCAAGTCTGAGCAGAGCTTATGTTTACCTCATAAATCAGTCGTTATTAAAAAATGGAAATCAATGAGAAAATGATAAATTACTTTGCAATTCTGTCCCCTTCAATAATTATATTATGTATTTTTTCATTGAAAGTCTTCAATTCAGTTCACTCTGTAGCGTGTATTGATGTAAATATGTCATAATAAGGCTGTGTCTTTACCAACAGTTTCATACTTTGTCACGAACCCAAATATTAGAGGGTGTCATTACCTCATTAGTGTTATCAGTTTAGATGCAGGTCATTTGGCAGACAAACAACTGCATGGAAACGAGGAGTGACATTTATTATCAGCAGCCATGGCAGCAGCTCACATATGTTGCAGCGACTCTCGTCTGGAAAGCTGCTCGCGGAAAGTCAATTTCATTTCCAATCCATCTGCTCCATGTCACAGAGCACATGCAAATACGTAACACTTTGAGTAGAAAGAAGGTACTCTGCCCTTGTACATATTTTAGTTGGATTATAGTGATATCATACCCACAAACCCCTCAGCTTAATTTACTAATATGTTTGGAGTCAAAGTGTGAAAGAGCACCAACCTTTGCAGCACCAGTTACTGTTCGCTTCAGCTGCAATTCAAACATCAATATTGAATGTGTCTTAATCCTTGCTGTCTCAAGCGTGCCCATGGGTGGATCTCATATTAATGGCTCTAGTTTGGAATAGAGCATTGGTCATTAAAAATGTATATTGACGTCTGAAAGGAAAGAAAAAAGAGAGAAATATGTCTGTGCAGGTGCAGTTTTACCATATTCTAGGTAGTAATAATAATGTTGATCATGACAAGGACAGAATAGGCAGGACTGCTCTCTGGATACCTAAAGGCCACAACTGGGAATTGCTGACTCAGACACAATACCATGGCGAGCTATTGACACAGTGAATGGAGTCTACTACCTTCCTGTTGTATCATCACAAAGGCCAAAGAGGGAGCAGAAGAAAAGGATAATATAAAGTGTCATAAGACTGGCTAATAAGACTTCTCCAGCTAATGTCTCTAGACGTCTCCCATGTTGCTTTGTATCCCCAGTGAATGAGGATGTATCCAAGGCAACAGTTGGAAATGTGTGTGTGAAATAAAGCGCTGTGCATTAAGTAGTGGAAGCTGCAGCTGCAGCACACACATTCCTGCCATTGATCTCTACTGGTGTTTAACGGATAAAGATCTTTATACATTCTTACGATAATGTATTTGTGTCATTAATACAGACTTATTAAAGAAATGGCTGCATAACTCAGCTGAATGGGTCCCTTTTTTTTTTTTTTTTTTTTTTAGAAATTTAGGAGGTCTGGGTCTGTAACTCGTTTCATTACTTGTTGGCCTCAGCAAGTAAATGTAATCTATTGACAAACTGAAGAATGTCTTTGCTTCCACAGCGTGCATGAATCACTGCTTTTCCTTTTCCCTCTCTCCATCATGCTCTCTTTCAGCACCCTAACACTTGCTGGGCTGCAGCTGACCCTGTTAGTTTAAACTCCATAGTGAAAGGTATTAGGATACTTATGGATACCCACAGTCCAACTGTTTACTCTGGACTTTGCAGTAGGCTGACTGGCAGGTGAGGTACACTACATATAACACAAGCTAATTCAGCTTTAATAGCTTATTAAATGCTTTGTGCTAAAATTTGATGTGATAGGAGTGTTTTTGCATGAATTTCTGTTGCATGCATTTCCCAGTGCAGTGTTTTGTGAAACTGGCTATAGCCACTCCATCCCTATCATTCTCTCCTCAGACGCTCAGGGCTGATTGCAGGCTCTTCTTTGAGATAATGTTAGGTCAAAGATTGTTTACCACTTCGAGCTACCTTTCTTCCCTCCATCAAATCCCAACTTTGAAGGCAGTCGTTGCTTTGCTTGAACTCTTCTATTCTCTCACTTGAGATGGGCTGGAAAATGTAGCAACCAAATAAATAGCTCTACATGCAGAGGAGTACATGTGCAAACACTCCCACATAATGTGGTAACATGGTGTTTGAAGTAGGACTTCAATTGGACACCCCTGAACAGTGTGGAACTCGGTATCCCACACAGCACATCCCTGCTCCCTCAGATCAGCGTTCAACCGTTCTCCCATGTGGCCAAAGCTTGGAAGCAATGTACTACATTGATGTATCTATGCAAAAAGGGGAAAGCTAATGGTTTGGTTGTCACAACAGGAGAGATTCAGAGAGTAAAATACGCTCATTCCCAAGATATTTGTAAAACCATGGGATCATTTCTTGATTCTCTGATTATGCGCTATAACAAGATTTTTCTATATACACTGATTTCCATAGACTGTACACATTTTCAGTCACGTTGCCATTACAAGAGTCATGTTATAATCATGTATTTGCACTTAAGGTGAAGTGTTTTTTTTCCACACTGTATACAATAAAAAAGGTTTCTACTTGTCACATATTATTCACAGCAATATACATATATTTTCTTGTGCAGAATTATGTGGTTTGCATTGGCGTTTTTTGTTAGTATATCATTTTGGTGTATTTAAAGTTTAAACCGTGAACATAAATATACTCTCCAGATCAGACCTGGGAATTTCATGGCCTGTAGGTCAGATGTGGCCTGTGAAGTCTTCAACAAACCATTTTAGTCATGAGACTAAATAGTTGTACAATTTTTTTTTTTTTAAATTGTGAAATGACCTAAATTGGCTTATATTTAGAAACACTTGTGTAGTGTGTGTGCCTCCTACTGTCACAGTTGATTGACGTGAGTGATGTTTGACATTGCAGTGTCACCTGAGGAGGAGACTGAGACATACTCATGGCAGGTTGTAGGAGAAGGGATTCTCATTTAGTTTGTGTAATGCTGTTGATGGGAGAAGGTATTGGAGTCACCTGCTACAAATGAACTGTAATAGTGTCAGGTTGATGCCCAAAGTAAAGTGTTTACTAAGTGATGGACCGCTGAGGGTTGTAGCATCTCTCCTTCAGAAAGTTTGGAACTTGTTCTGGACTTTTTGTTGCTATGTTCTTGATAAGAAGTTGTTTGAAGAGATTTTCAGTATAATACATGATGAAGGATAACAGTAAGTGCACAGTACAGTGTTTTCTGTCTGTAATCTTCGTGGTAAAATTGAGGAACATTTTGACAAAACATTTGTGTGGCCCCTGGCAACAATCTGGGTTTCTCATGTGGCCACTTAGGGAAAGTAACTGCCCACCCCCACTGTAGACCATGGTGTGTAATAACCTAATTTATAGTTTGGACATGTTTGGACATACTTACAAATACAAAGCAAAAAAATGGAAAAAAAGAAAGAAAAACAATCACAGACGCAGTTGTTACTTTCTAGGCTATAACTTGTAATTCAAGTTGAAAGGAAGAAAGGATGGGAACCAGGAAATGAATGAATGTTGACAACGTCTCACTGAAATTGGCTTCAGTTTGAGAAGTTGTGAAGATTTATAGGTCTTCGTGGGCTCTTTGCAGCGAAGACTATGCCCGGTTGTTCAGCTCCTGTCAGACATATTTTGAATAGTGTTTTGGAGGAATGCTGGGCGAGCCTCTCTAAACTCAAATGGATTTTGACAAATACACACAGCATGCGTATTCAAATTCATTTAGTTGTGTCTGTCATTATGAAAACAAATGTGTATTCATTAGATAGTAGATATAATACTTGGCATTAGAGCACTTGAATTAAGTTGCATGGTGTTTGTGGGGTATGATTGTATACTTTAACAGGCAGTTTTGCTGTTTTGTGAGTTGTGTGTGAGAAGCTGTTACAGTAGAGTTATGAACCTTTTTGATTTGCATTCCTCTTCATCAGCAGACCGGCTTATCGATCACAATCCCATTTCCTTATTATTGCAGAATTCATAACTATGGACGTTCCTTGAAGTATGATTCATTAGTTGTACTAGCTCAGTACCTGTTGGATGTACCGTTAGTGTATTTGTGTGGTTTTTGTGCTATCATTAATTTTGATTATTTTGGGGTTTTTTTCTTCATAAAAGACCTTGTCTAATTTGCTTTTGTTTTTTGTTTAAATTGAGGTTTTTATGTGTTTGTAGTTGAAACAGGGTCCCTGTAATGACAGAAGGGTACATGTGGGTGAGAGAGGCCGAGAGGCAGGGAGTGATGCAGGTTATTGAAATGTAGAGGAGCATCCAGCCCGATGCTGCAGAAATCAATCCCAGTGCAACAGATGGCAAGATCACTGAAAGCATGATTCCCTCACCTCTTAGTGCTGCACTGCCCCATGGGATATTCAAGACGCCTGTTTTCTATAATGAATGTACACACACCTGATTGTGGTGAGGCTTTGACACCTTGAGATGACATCTTTGTTATATGTGGTGATTTTGGGAAATACTTCTGAAGAAGTTTGGCTTTAAGGGGGAAATCACCTAAATAATGTAAATCAAGGTTCAAGATGTAACTACACTGTGGTGCACCACATCACCTTAATCCTTTCTTCAGGGGAATTTGAGATTTGTTTCAAAAAAGATGCTGAAGCGTCCACTGTCACATTTTGGAGATTGAACTGTGTCGAGTTTAATTTGAGCCAACCTGCCTCCATTTACTGTGCTTGTAGTGATGTGGTGGAATATTGCATTGAGAGCCTTCTATTCATGCCTGTTTACAAAGTTAATATGGCTGTTTTTAAAAAGTGATGAAGATTCTGCCATCACAAGTCTCATCCTTTGGTTGAAGTGTTTCTGAATGTATTGAATTCTGGTCAAAAGAAAGCTGTATTCAGAAAATGCCGCAGCTGCATTTTTTTTTTTTTCTTCAGCTGGATGAAAAAGTATTCACAGGGTAGCCTTTTCCTAGCAGCTCACTGATTTTCATATTGACTCAATCTGTAACTGAGCCAGGATTGGGTCTGGTTTCCCTCCTCTGTGCAAACCTTTGCTTAAATTGATCATTTTCCATTCTAGCACAGACAATTGCACAGATGTATTCTGGGAAACACACACAGCTGTTTCTCTCTCTCCCTCTCTCTCTCATGCTTTCACATGAACCTTTAGTGGCTGTTTTAGGAGCTGAGCTGCGGTCGGGGCTGCTGGACAGGCCAGTTGGCCTGGATGTTGAGGTCTCATTATCCCAGCTCTCTGTCTCTTTCTTGGCACAGCTTTTGATTTTGTCAAAATAACTGATAAATGTAATACACGCAGTGGGACACGTTGCCAAGAATTTTGGTATGAATGAACTGTCTTACTCAAAATGATGAATTGGATTTTAATTGCAAAAGTTGATATTGTTAATGACAATGAAATCCATCATACAGTGCCCCGGCCCACACATACTGACATGAGCTTATTTTTCTACAGAAACACCAGTGACAACACCCAGCAACACCACTGTGAACTTGTGTATTCCTCTCATATATGGTCTCTTCTATGTAGCATAATATCCAAAGTCCCACAGGGACCATAATACTATCTATCTAGCAGTACTGTAACGCTGATGAAAAAATAGCTTTGTTCTTCAGACAAAAGAAAGTGTCTTGCAGGGAACTGTTATGTCAAGTTACTCCTCATTTTTTTTCACTGCAGAGTGATATCTAATAAAGGGGCTGCAGCTGCTGTGAATTCCCATGACGCCTCCTACGCTACAGTGCTGCTTTACTGTACCTCAGGGGGAAAAGGCGGCTGGTAGACAAGGCAAGTTCACCCCTAGAGAGTTTGGGCATAGGAGAAAAAACAGACAGATACAGGTACATATACATGCAGACACAGCGATACGCACACTGAGGCACAAACTCTACCTGAGTAAACACTATCTACAAAGAAGCAGAGCTAGGTTATGGTACAGATACAGGCTGTTCACACATGGCTACCTCTCATTGCAGACAGGGGACAGAGAGATTAAATCAGCAGCTTAACTTGTTCTCAATTAAAATGTAGAGCACAGCGAGCCTCAACCTTCTGTCTCACACAGTCATTCTTCAGTGTGTGTTCTGCCTTTCATCCTGCATAGTCCTTTCATTGGTCTATTATAATATACAACACAAACAAAACACTTGGACAGAGGTTCAAGGGTTTGGGTAGTAGTTATCATTCAGTGATCGGTCTGAGCAGACAGATTTTCTTTGTTGGTTATGTCTCGTAAACTTGTACACCTTCTTCTTTTTTTTTCTTTTTTTTTAGCTCCAAGGACTTACTGATTTTTGGTTATGAAATTTATTTGTACCAAACTTGTCCACCAGTTTGCAGTCTGGAGTCCGTGCCAATTACCACCTCATATAACCAAATGATTTCTGAGTGTTGATTGACAAGCTTAATAAAACATTCCCATTAACACTATTTCAGTTTGATGAAGCCATTAGATATAATTTATCACGTGTTGCCAAATACTGTGTGTGCAAAGCTCCAGAATAAAGTCTGAAGGTTATCCAGTCCACACTGTGATCGCTCATTACAAAGTGACCGCTCGTGTCTGCCTGCTGCCTCCAAGAAAAAAAAAAAAAAGAAGCAACGCCAGCATCGGCTTTTGTTTCATGGGACCTGGATGCCAACACACCTTGGGGAGACTTGATCATTGGCAAAGTCACACCATAAAAAATGATCTGATGAGTAGCGGTCATTTAACCAACCTTGTTATTGTGAGTCCACATTTACACTACAAAAAAATGTGTTTCTAAATCTTCTAATGATGAATTTAGATGTAAAATCTAGTCTAAACTGTTTTGAGTATAGATAAAAATACTGAGTGACTATGCAGGACTGTCACTTACCTTGTCTTAATTAGCAACAATGGTATTTAGGGTTAGATCCATCTAAACACAAGAATCCTATCTGTTACACAACCTCCTGTTTATGTAGATTATGTAGTTTCTGAAGATTAAAAACAGAAAATATAACAAATTTTATAGGAATTTGAAAAAAAGCTTTGAATGTACAACAACACCAACATGAATGGTGAAGCCACCTGTTAATCAATGTGCTGCTCGTGGCACAGTTCAAATTACTTGCAGAAGTAGTAGTAATCAGTACTTCTTTGGAACAGTATCGATAGTTACAACTTGTTACTGTACAGTTTGCATCACGTCTTTGAACATTTCTTCAGTTTGGCTGTTAGGGGACAACAAACAACCTGTTTTTTTGTTTTTTTTTCTTTCAGCTGCGACCTACAGTAGCTATGTTTTATTTTATAATAGAAAGCACAGCATGTGTAGTGGCTTCTTTCTGGAGAGATGCTACAGTATGTAGTACTAACATTATCTAGTAACTAGGGCTGAAACGATTCCTCAAGTAACTCGAATAACTCGATTAGGAAAAATCCTCGAGGAAAAAAAGCTTCGAATTGAAGCAGCATTTGATCACAGAGTAGTGTTTTTCTGGAGGATCGGCTAGGTGGCGGTAATGAGCAACAAAGTTCCAACCACTGTAAAACAAATAGAAGAAGAAGAAGTGGTAGTTTGTCCAAGTAGAGTTGCCGTCACGCATATAGAATTGGGCAGTAGAACCACCTGATAAAAATGAAAGATGCCAGAGAGCACGCTTTTGGTTTTTTCCTTTTTTTGGGGATTAAAACGGGAAACAGCACGTTAGCCCTCACTGAACAGTCGACTGACAAAGTATTATGCACACTCTGCAGGAAGGAGTTTTCTTTTCGCCAAAGCACTTCCAGCTTAAAATACCACATTAACAGGAAGCATGCGATGGTCAGGGATTCTGCTAGTATTTCCTAATAAGCATTTCTTTTATGATTACTCCATTACTTGATAGAAATATTGATAGAATAGTCGATTACTACAATAATCGATAGCTGCAGCCCTACTAGTAACATTAGCTAGCTATAGTGTTTAGTTGTGTTTCAATGGTCCAATCAAGTTGCTCCAAATGTTTTGTCCTGCCTACATATCTTATTTTAATATAGAAGTTAGAAACTCTCAAAATGCCATTTCAGTGCAACTTGGAAAAGTTGTATCAGGAATTAATAACAGTGTTAGTAAGAAGTAATTAAGGCCGAACACCCGGATGACATCATATTATTTTTTAGAAGCCACACAAACTAAAACAACACTTACTTTTTTTTTTTTTAAAGTGCATATCCAAAATGTTTTCATCTACATTTAAAAGCTAGTTTTGCAGTGCTGCTAAAACTGATCCTGAATCAGCTGGGATTGGCTGTTCAGCAGTGAAAAGTGCAGAGATACTAATTCATTATTTCAAAAATTGACATTAAATTCACCTCATTACTATAACAGGGACCAAACATTCAGGCAAAGCATGGATAGTGACATATCCCAAGATGAGGGTGTTGGAGCTGTGAGGAGGTGTGGAAGCGAAGCTGAAAGAAGTAGAGACAGAAAGCTGCAGTGTGTAGGTGGCACCCACGCAGCTCAACTTGGCTTAGCCGGCCGTGCATTAGCTAGAAGCCTATAGGGCCTGTTTGTCAGAAATCTCTCAGGAAGGGACACATCAAAGACAGGGCGAGAGGCCACAATACAGCTTACACACTTTCTAAGGCAGCAGCGCACATGTACATTTACACGTACAAACACAAAGACACACCGAACACACTTGCTCCCATGGCTCCTATTGATCGCTTGCTATGTCTCTCTCTTCTTCTCCTCCAGCTTCACAGTCCCCACAATAAAAGGCCTGTCTTCACTGGCAAAGCATTTAGTAGTTGGAAAATGCAGCTCCAGCCTGCAGCCAAAAGCTGTGCACAATAAGCAACAAGACACAGTGTACAGGCTTTCATAACAAAGGCGTGTTTCTATGGAAAAGTATTGTTTTTTTCGGCAAACTGCAGTTGTTTTGGTCGGATGGCCAAACTCCACACTTACACAATTGGACAAGATGGCTGTTACACAGAGAGCATTATTGTATTCCTGGAGGAAACTCCCCTTTGTTTGGCCCTGGATGGTGCATGACACCAAAGTAGCTCATGCTAGTTTCATTCTTTAAGGAGTGGCAGTGTCTTGAGGAAGTATATCACATCTTGTCATTTCACAACTTTGACACATCTCGCACCTTTTAACTTGACACGTGGCCTTTTGATCTCATCACAGATTAAACAAAATAGATGACAGCTAGCCTGGCGGGGTTTGTATTGCCCTCATTGAACTTCCTGGGGATGATTGTCTCTGTATCAACTGTGTGAACAGCGGGGTCTCGACATGTTGATTGCTTCATTCTTTCTTCATGTGTTATGAACATGTTTTGCATAGTTTTTTGTTAGTGTTTGTATAATTGCTGCCAGTAAATGTTAAACCTTGACAAAATTGGTGTTTTAGTCAAAGATGTGGAGCATTCATCGTGGACAATGGCTCCAAGGTAATCATTGTGCAATTTGTATAGGCTTTTGTATCGGGGAGATTTATTTATACCTCGTGTTTGCATGCAGGATGATGTTATTGTATTTGTTTGTTACGGCTTAAAAGTAACATGTATTCATCTCTAATATAGCTAATGTGATGTTTCTAATTGTGTGTGTGTGTTTGTGCGCAGGTACCTGCTCAGCACGTGTGTGATCTGTAATGAGGCAGTGTGCCTCCTTCGTGACCCTGCCTGTCTTGTTATCTCTTCCACACCCTGACAAACATTAGTCTGACAGGTGGTGGCAAAACATGTCAAATTCAATGATTAACATTTTTCCTCCTCATCTTTCTAACACTGTCCATCTTGCCTGTAATCACTCTCTGCCTTGTTTCAGCCTGGTGTGTGTGTGTGTGTGTGTGTGTGTGTGTGTGTGTGTGGGTTTGAGTCCTGTCACTTAACTTCTCTATAGGGGTCTTCAAAATGTCAATCGGTCAAATATGATTGGTGGGTCACAGGATGAAAAGCAAATTGAGAGAGGCAATGTCTGTTGGAAAAAAGGGCACATGGACCTATCATTCAAACCTCAGGCTCACGCTCAGCAAAGGATACACTGACATTTAGACATATTAAATGGGAAACGATTACCTGTTACAGTGGATATCGTGTAAAATGTTCTGTTTCTGGGCTAAAGGGGAACAGCATGGGTGGAATAGCTGCTTTGCTGATGATTGAACAAAAGTGAATTTAAAATGAATGACAGTTTTTGATACGAGGGTATCTATGGCTTACAGTATTTATGCTTCAGAAAGATTTTAATGAGTGCTTGAAGATGAATGATCTTCTATCCTGTGCTGAGTACATCTTCATTGGCTTGTATTAATATGTTATTCAGTATAATATTCACACATTTGTTTCTGTATTTACTTCAGTAGTTCTGTTTTTTTTACAAAGCAGCTCACACAAAGAAAAACACACCAGGTTTAAAAAACATTTTAGATTTTCTCCTATTTTCCTATAACTTTTTCAAATCTAAGTACTTTACCTTCACATTGTAGTTACACAATATAAGCCAATGAACAGTCATGAACAGTTGCCTAGCAACTACTTTGGCTTTCCAGTGTTTTCTTTAGAAAATAGTGTAACCTCCAGTTACTTTAATGCTCAGGCTATTACCACTGAAACAGCTTCTTCATGCAAAATATCAGAGCTTTCTCTATGGAGGAGGATGTAGCTGAGATACATGCGGCCTCTCATTGTTCTGAAAAAGAAAAATGCAAACCAGGGTGCTTTAAAATGTCTTGGCATTTTACGCTGTAGTACAAATGGAGAAGCATAAGAGAATCAATTACTCGTGCTGCAATGCCACTAAAACGGTTTCAGATGCTCAGTCATTCTTGTATCTAACTATTTAGACAAAACAATTCACAGTCTGAATGCCAGCCTCGTATTTAAGGGCAGTGAAGAGCAATCTAAAGGATATCATCATCTGGTGTTTTCATTCTCTGGTGTTCGTTACTTTCAAATGCCATTTAAAAAAAGAAAATCTCTATCTTTCGGGTGTAGCGCTTTAGAGAAGTAGTGAGCTTACTGTAAAAATAAGACTTGACCATTTTATAATTCATAGTGTAACAAATCAAAGTTGTTGTTTTGGGTTTTTTTTTTTTTTTTCAAAAATCTATAATAAAAATTCCCTTCAAACGTTATGATGCATGATAAAGAGTTACATGCAACACCAGGACCCGCACATGCACAGTAAACATTGCTTGGAAAGAAAAACAAACACGTGTAAGAAAGCAGCATGAAAGCGCCTTGTTAAAGCTCAGACAGGATTGTGAAAAAACAGCAAGAAAAATATTGAACCATCGATCCATCTTTTCGACAGTCCAGTGTGGTACTGTTGTTTTTCCTGTTGTGTGTGCGTGTGTGTATGTGTGTTTGTCAGATTGTGTATGTTCTGCTGCCTCATGTTTCCAAGCTGTGGTCAGGATCAGCTTCCAGACTGGCACGTGGCCACTGACCAGTGTTATCCGAACAGCTTGAAAATGTGTGTCTTTTGTGGGCTGTTGATATGAGCAGCTCCACACAGTTTGTAGGTGGGCAGGCAGTGAGTTGCCCTTGGATTACTGTCCACTTAAACAAAAGGATGGATAAAACTGACATTTACAAGCACAAAGATGTTTTATTCTGAAAAGGAAAAAAAAACTGAAGTGGAGATAGTGATTGCAACTAGTGAGCGTGTTTGATGGTGACAGGTGAACTCATGTTCAGTGTTAATGTAGAGTTGTTATTCTGATTCAAATACTGCTATTTCTGTGAAACCTAGATGAGTGACAAAGAAGCTAATGATTACTTTAATTATTTAGTCCGAGTATCATTGGTATAATGTAGCAGCTATTATTAGGTGATCATTTAAACTGAACACCTTGATTGGCATCAAAATAGAAGGATGTATTTTGTTAAGTTCAACTTGCTCTCCACACTGTCATAACGTCTCACCTGTCCACCCTGTCCACAGGCTCCTGTTAGACGTGTCCTCTTGTATATTAGCAACCAATAGAAACACAAATGACAACCAGCAACTGTTAGGATTTGCTTATCTATAGTGTTTTTTGATGAATTGATTAATAAATTATAAGACTGCAGATTGCCAATTTCACAGAGCTCATAGGGACTGTTTGCAAACTGCCTGTTTGGTCTGAACAATAATCCCAAAGTCAACAAAAAACAAAGATAGAATCTGCAAATCATCACATTTCTGAAGCAGAAATCAGTATTTGGAAAATGTAGCTGACTAAAGGAGGTATTG
This sequence comes from Pseudochromis fuscus, assembly GCA_900323345.1. NCBI lineage: Eukaryota > Metazoa > Chordata > Actinopteri > Pseudochromidae > Pseudochromis > Pseudochromis fuscus. The sequence goes on from OOFC01020642.1 coordinate 25,452, forward strand.
TTGATAAATTGGTTCATTGATTGACACAGAAACAATCATCAATTTTGATGAGTGATTTTTTTTTTTGCGTCATTCTCACTTAACAATAGACTGAAAACAAACAGTTTTGGTAGTGTTAAACAAAACAATTTGAGTAGGTCAACTGGGCTGTAGGGAAGTAGTTTTCCTTTAAAAAAAAAAAAAGATTGATTAAAAAGAAATCAATTTAAGATTCAAGACTGTAGGCTTGGTCTAAACATTTGGTAGTGACACAGCATGTTTTTTTCCCCTCCCAAAGGTTATATTTGCTGAACATCCTCAGACTAACTTCAATTGTGATGGCTCTCTATAATTCCAAACTATAATTCATAATAAGGACCTCGCCTGAAACCCTGAAGATGTTTCCTCGTCTGCCCGCTGCTGTGCTTCCTGCATACAAAATGCTTCATTAATGGTGACATTTTCATGGGGTTTCTAGACTGAAATTTAACTCATAACTTGATCTATGTACCCATCCCATCTTAAACTCCAGCTAGCAAACCTCACTGTTGAGGCCTGGAGATGGCAGAACCCAAAGTTAGCTTGCTAGTGAGGGCTAACTAACAAGCATAACCAAAAGCTGAGATGGTCTCCAGCCTGCTCTGGATACAGAATAGAGTGAGTGTAGAAGTTAGATGGATGGACTCCACTCCAAAGACAATAATATAAATATTACTTCAGACAATTCTGTCCTTCCAAAATATCAATAGGAGCACGTCCCTGTTGTCCAAATACAAAGTAACATTGTTGAATTAAATCAAAAATAATTATAGTAAGCTGCAGTCCTACATTCAGATGAATTTAGTTTCTCCAAAGAAATTATGTGAAATACTACATTTGTAGTGTGTTCTTCTTTGTAAAAACACACACAGAGGCACCATCTGTTACACTTTTTTTTCTCTGGTTGAAGTGCTCTATAGCCCATAGGAGGCTTTTGGCCCAGTAATGTTCTGTCATTGCACAATGTCGAGGATGTTGTAGTCTCCTCTCTGGGCTGTTGTCATTCTGCTTGGTCAAGCACTGGGTCTTATGTGACACCGCCATGCGGGTTGAGGGATGTGAACAAGAGGAGCAAAGGAAGAGATTTTTGGGGAATAAAAGCACCGAGAGAAGAGGTGAGGTCGGGGGGTGAGGTTAGAAGATGCGTGAAGGGGATGGGAGAAGCGAGGCAAGGAGCAAGAGATGGAGGGAAAGAGCAAAAAGAGGATAGGTGGCCTGCTTTGATATTCTCCTGGTGCCTGGTGGAACCAAGCATGTATCAGCGCTTCAGCTTCTCTGCCTCTTATTGGGTGATGAAACCCCAGTTGCAGTAAATGAAATTTAATCAGGAAAAATTTCCACACAGGCGAGCTGTGAAATTTCATAATAAGTCCTGGTGTGTGGGTTCACATATATAAGCATGTGTGTTTTTGTGTTTGTGTATGTGTGAGTTTTTCTGCGTCTGCATGCTCATGAATGCACATATGAAAAAATGATACGATCATTGGCTCAAGTCAATAATAATATGCAAAGTAGTTACGCCTTTGCGGCTGCGGGGTTAAGACATCACCATTGAAACCACTTACAACCTCCCATTTCCTCTGTGTTTATCCATTTTTCATAACCTTATGGAACAGTTTGAATTTCACTTTATAGCTGCACCTTTGACAGGCTTTAATTTCACACTGAGAAAATTGTCACCTCCAGGAAAGAGAGGTTTTTTGGACACATGAGCCATATTTGTTGATAAAATGTTGTAACATTCTCATGATCACAGGTCAAATTGACATTTTTTATGTTCAGAAAGTAGTTTGATTCAGTGCCTGAGAAATATGTCCTATGTTCAGTGTTACAGTTTGCTGATGTGTTAAACAGCAGTACATTTTTGTCTTCATGTCCAGCTGCCAATAGGCCCTGGTAATGTGCATTTTTATACATTTTAAAGGGTTATTAACAACAAATGTTTTCAATTCCTAGGTCCATGATGTGACATTAATAAACTGACAAGTTTATAAATGTAATGGCAATGGCAGATATGTCATCATATCCACAGCCATATATCTGTTTCAGCTAATTATGTTTGGAAGCTTACATGTCTCTATTTAATTAAAACTAATTACAGTCACAGAAAATCTTTGTAAATTACATCTAAAACTGTCTGTGGGTGTTGACATGGAAGTTATGTGATTATGTTAGATTCCCTAACTCTTCATAAAACTTGATCATAAACATTAGTATTGAGGCTAAGTCAGACCAGTATGAGTTCAAATCAAGCTGATCAAGATCTGATTCTTTCTTTACTGTGACATCCTGTGTGTTGCCCATCCCAGCCTCCTCACATTGCTGCACTTCTCTTAGTTTCAAACAGGCACTGCAAATATTTCAATACCTGAGAGTAAAAATTAAAATGTATAAATAGGAAAAAAAGGATTTGGTCTGGACTTCCTTCTCCTGTGTTTACATAATGTTCTTGGCTACAAGGTAACAAATCCATAACTTCTCGGATTTGGAGAAAATCGATATCATGTAATATTTTCTGAGGATATTAGAATCGGGAGATGTTTGATATGAGGAATTTCAAGGATGCTGACGTGATCAGGAGTACTTCGTCCTGCAAGTCACAATTAAGGAGTTAATGCTGTTTCCATGCCATTGTCTGGATATTGTGGCCTTTCAGCTGTTGTGTCGATGCAGATACAACCACAGTCTAAAACACAGGTGGGAGTAACCAAACTATTATCTGCATCTGGCTGCAAATGAGGCAAAATTTAGAGATTGTTAGAAACAGGAACATGAAATTATAAAAATGGAGTCAGTGCAAGCTTGAGTAATAGAGTTTACTTCACACCAAATACACCTAGATGGATAGAATAAACAAGAAGACGATTGGTGCTAACAGTTGATAAAAGCTAATTTATACATTTGAACTCAGTGGATCCATTTCTTTTCTGCATATTTGAATAGACTCATTCATGTATTAAAGGTTCAGCAGACACGATCCTTTGTCTACAGTATATGCAGAATGTCAGCTTTAATTTATCCAACTGGGAAGAATAACATTAAGCAGTGCTTTGGAGAAATGATAGTATTTATAAAAATGCATCAAGTCAGTTATCTTTAATTTCTAATGTCCTGTCTGAGGGTTTAAATAATTAATAAAGTTATCCTCACCGGGCAGAGTGTGTGCAAGGTTTTGGACGAGCCTGTTATTCTTTGTAATCCAGTTGCTTTGAGCAGAGGGCAACATAAATAATATTCAACTAAAAGCATGAATAGTGCTTGTGGCTGCAGCTCTGCATGTATCAGAGTGTTTTCATTAATGTTTATCCCTTCCTTATTAGCGTACGCCATGGGGAGAGTACTGAGAGTGCCTCAGAGTTGTGGGTAACTCAGTTTGTGTTGAGCTTTACTGCAAAGGAGCAGGTGCTGGTTGTTTTCCTTATTTTCTTCTAATTGTTTACACGTTTTGTTTGTTGGAGGCGTTAAAGCTGGGTGCATTTGTGGTGTTACTAATTATATATGTATAGATGTCACATATGCAAATATCTGGAACCATGACTGGAAGGGGGGAGAATTAAAAACTACAGAAATACATACTTCTGCTTTTCATACAAATGTCTACACAGATTTCATAGATGGTCCTCATCCTCAGGACCAGCCACACTACTCCAAACAATTCTAGTGTTGAATTTGGAAACTGTGAGAAATAGTTTTCTAATGTGACATTTATAAACACACCAATCATTACTTACTTTAGATCCTGACTGATGCTTGTTGTCCTGTCAGGAGATTTAAATAATAAATGAAGTTGCTTCTGTGCCATCCTTGCAAATTACACAGCCCCTCTCTCAGACCACAGCTGAAATGTTTCCTGCAGATATTTAATCACCTGCAAATGAAGGATCTAATATTTTACTTGTTGTTGTGGGCTGCTCTCTCATCAACTAAACACCAGATTACACTCACGTGGCTGATATTATAGAATCAATCTGCTGTGGAGGAAAAACAGAGTTTTCTAGTAAATGAACAAAGACCACTCTTAAGATGAATAAAAGATGTTTAGTGATTGCCGAGAGGCCTGTGTGTGTGTGCCAGAAAACGCTACAATGAAAGAAGCCTGCCTTTGCAATGAGAGGAGATCTGAGCAGATTTTAAAGTTAAATTTTAAACAGCCTTAGCTTCCTTACACCTTGGTGTTTGCTTGTTGCTATACGATTACCAAACAAGCACAACAAGAAAACATTGTGAAAACAAACCTGACCTTTTACCTAACACCTGCTTTGCACATTACTATCTACCACAGACACCAGATCTTCAACTGACTGAGAAAACACAGATTTACCTGGTGTTATAGATTTAATAAGCATTGTGAGAGCTTGTGTTTGGTCAGGGCTTGTATGTCACGCTCTTAAAAATACCCACCACTCCAGGTTTAAAGAACAAACCTGGAAATGCTCGAACTATTTTTCAACAAACAGTGGACAATCCATTGTTTTTGTTTGTTTTTAACACCTGAAATATGGAGGTTGGTGTTTTCAGAAAGCAATAAACTTAACTTTCTGTTTCTCAACAGTTCTGTCCATAAAAATCTGTCCAAACGACACGAGTGACAAGTGACATCCTGAGTGGAGTCCAGCACCCACTGAGAACACTCAGCAATGTGGCATTATACTAAATAACATCCACACAAACCCACACAACCCACACCTCTGGTCATGAGCTTTGGGTGGTGACTGAAAGTAGAAGAACAGACATGTTTTAACTAAACTGTCTATTCTATTAAAAGGTGTTTCAAACATTTTAAAAATCCACTTCAAGAAGGAAAACACTCGGATTGTTTTGTATTTTCATAATATTTATGCTGTTTTTGTTCCTGCTTGTCAGCTTAAGTTAAGTCAGAGTTCCCCAGGGCAGATGCACCACTTTCTTCCATTGTTGTCTTTTTTTCAGGTTGTATGTCTTTCTCAGGGCTGCCATTGTGAACAGATGACACAATTTTTTAGATAGAATTATATTCAACAACTTGTTGCTGTCCACTGTGACACATACACTCACGACCACTTCAATTCAGTGAAGTGTATTTAGGCTCGTACACACAGTCAAGAAGAAGTAACAAGAAGCTAAAGTTCAATGGGAGTGAAAGATGATTTAAGTGATCTTTCATGTGGCATGGCTGCTGGTGCCAGACGGTCTGGCTTGGGTTTTTCAGAAACTGCTGATCCACTGGGATTTTCTCAACAATCTCCAGGGTTTACAGAAAATGGTCTGAAAAGGAAAAATGTCTTGTTGAAAGCAGAAGTCCGAGAAAAAGAAAGACAACAGGAAGTGAAATCAACAGTCATTGTAACTAAGGTTTGCAGAAGATCATCTCTGAGTGGACTACATGTCAAGGCCTAAAGCAGCTGAAGGCCACTGTGGGGATGGGGGGTCCTTAGTACCAACTGAGCATTATTTAAACACTATGGCCTTCCAGAGTATTGTTCTGACCATGTCCATCCCTTTATGACCATAGTGGACCATCTTCTAATGGCTGCCTCAGCAGGATAGCACACCATGTCCCGCAGCTCATCTTATCTCAGACTATTTCCTGAACGTGACAGTGAACTCGCTGTACTCAGATGGCCTCCACAGTCGCTGTGTATTCTGTTAAGTACCTTTGGGATGTGGTGGAACGGGAGGTTCACACAATAACACTGCTACAGACAATTCTGCAGCAACTGTGTGATGTTATCATGTCAGTATATAGTTTCAAATCTCTGGGGAACGTCTCCAGCACCTTGGTTAAGTCTGTGCTGTGATGAATTAAAGCAGTTCTGAAGGCAAAAGGGAGTCCAACCTGTTTTTTGCAAGTGTATATAATAAAGTGGCCGATAAGTGCATCAACATCGCTTTCTTTGATTTGACAGTGATGTTAAAAATAATTTATGTGCAGCTGTCAGTGCATCAGTCATCGTTCAGCTTCCTCTCGGAGCCTTGTGATGTTAGACTGGCCTTGATTCACTGCTGCTCTCTAGAGTTGAAGGGAATATGAACCAGTATTATACTGTAAACCATCGGATGGTTTGCAGGAATATATTGTTACTGTGGAAGAGATAAATCCGGAGCGGGAGAACTTCTGTGTAGCTAAGTGCCTCATCATCATTTTTTGACAAAGGGCTGGGATTAGGTTGTAGAGCGTGATTGTACTTTCCATGTTAATGATCCTGTTCGCCTCAAGTGCATGAGTACTGTAAGATTGTGGTGCATGCAGATGTTTCTCTTGCATCTATAAACAATTGCTTCAGGCATTAGGGTGCACATTTGTGTGTATCTTTCCATCTTTCCCCCCTCTCAGTGTGGAGTGCAGGATGGATGTGCTGTTGTTTTTTTGTTAGTTTTTTGGTGATTGATATTATCGCATCAGGCCAGAGCAACTGTCTCTATCTTGGCAGCAGCTCTTGTGAATATTTATCTCCTGATTTGTTGTCTAATAGACAAACTTTAATCTTTATGGATGAACCAGTCAGATTTATAGTTTGATCCCTGTGATGTCAGTGTGTTGGATTTTTATTTCACCAAGCAACAGCAAGCAACACAGGTGTCACAGCTACTGTCACAATAATACACATGATAACATCAACATCTTGCGTTTAATAGATAAATGATTTACCACAAACATTGTTAATTACATAATACCACATAATCCAACATAAGAACTGATGTTGCTTCATGACCATGATTGGTCACGTGTCTAATCATTTTTAAGACTCTCAGGTAACGGATAAAGGATTTCCTCTAATGTTCTCCCTGCTGTGGTTACCATGGTCACACTGAGGAGTTGATTTTCTAATGATTTGCAGGCGAGGATTACATGCTAACGAGTCAGATTAGTACTTGTCCATATTTAGTACAGGGGATACTGCGGTACGTGTCAAGATAACTTAAACGTGGTATTTAGAAAAATAAATAAACGATTCTACTGCCGCATGTTTATGTATGATCATGAGAATCAGCACAGACAGATTTTCTGAATTGCTAAAACATTAAACCTCATTCTCTGAAACAGACTCTGGGTGGCCTGAGCTCATGTATTGAGTCTTTTGGCAAAACCATGAACAATTTTCAAGCTTCAAAAATGTGCCAAGAAAATATCCCTGCAAGAAGTTGTCATTGTTGACAGGGTCCTTTGAAATAGTTGAATTTGACTGTGTAGGATACGACACGGAGATACACAAGACAATGTAAATTTGGGAGAAATCAGCAGTCAGTTAATTCACCATTGAGCGTGTCCTCTAACACACCAGGATGTGTGTCAGCGAAGTGTACACAGTGTCCTGCCCACTGTGAAACTCAGTGAAACTCCTGCTCGAGTCTGAACAGCACGTCACTGTTTCCCACTGATGACAGACAGCTGAACGGCGGCTGATAAGAAGTGACTGCTGCCAGATTACTGCAGAAAAAAATGCAAGGTCCACCCAATGACACCTAATGACCCACTTTCTACTTATTGGGCCATTGCCCATAAATTGTCTTGAATAAGGATTTGCAGTTGGAAAGACAAGACCTTACAACCTTGATCTCACCTGTTCCCTCCTGTGAACGTTCTGTTGCATCGCTTCATTAGACATAAGTGTGAAAGAGTTTTGTGTGTAAGCAATGATGCCTGTGGTGTAATTGCATAAAGAGTAAATGAGACCTGCAAATTGTCTGACTAGGGAAAAAAAAAAAATTCAAGTTTTTGCCAAAACAATGATAGATTCAATAAAGGTGTTTTAGCAATTTAGCAAAACTGTAATCAGTGCAGTGAGAACAAATTAACTTCACTGTTTTGGTTTTAAATCACCACTGTTAGCACTGTGTGACTAAACTGCCTGCTTGTTGTTGATGGTTTAAGTTTGGATTAGTGGCACACAGTCCTAGCTGTGCACCTACATGAGACACACAGCCATCACTTTGTGTAACTGCTCATCTGAGAGCACCTTAAGCCATTCAGTTAGAATGGGTCACCTGTCTGAGTTAGCCTGTATAGTGACTTAGATCTGGATGATCACGGCACACCAAAGGTAGAGCTGGAAGAGAGCCTAGGAGGTGTCTGTCACCGCCTTTTGTCTCTCGACAGGATCAGCACAGGCCTTTTTGTCTATGTGTGTGTGTGCGTGCGTGTGTGTGTGTGTGTGTGTGTGTGTATTTGTGTGTGTGTGTGTGTATACTATGGCAAAATCTTTCTGTGATCACCAAGACTAGGCACTCTTCAACTCATCCCTTCATGCTGCGTGAGACTCAGGAGAAATCCTCCCATCTCTCACCCCCCCCCCACTCTTCATCCTCTCCTTCTCCTCCTCCATTTCCCTCAACACCTCCTCGCCTTTATCTCAGCCTCTCCTTTCCTTCTGTTGTTCCTTGATCCATGGCTTCCTGCCTCCTTCCTTGGACTCCCCCTGATTCCATCTGATCTCTTCACAAGTCTCAGCCACGTTGTACTGTCTGCTGCTTACTCTCCACTCTCCTCCCTGCCCCCACTGCCCTCCTCAACTTCTCAACTTCCCTGAACCCTGCACAGCCCACACTTTTCCCCCATGCTCACACCCTAACGCCCTCAGTGCTGATTCATCAAGATGCCTCTGCCCCACAGTTATCTGCCCACCAGCAACTACACTATATGTTAAACAGAGCTACCTGCTTATTCGAGGAACAGATCCGTTATAAACATGAAGGGAAATATGCCAGAAATAGAGACATATTGGTGTCAGAGCAGAGCAGCTAACAGTGCCTTTTTGTTTAAAACAGAGTTATATTTGTCGTCAGGTAAATAACTTTTGTGGTGAATATTTAGTATTTCAAAGTTATAATAGGAGGCACATGGGGAAATGCTAATCCAGTGGAGTGAAGCCACGAGTGGAGATGCGTATTATCCCTTCTCAAGCCAAAGTTTTTTCCATAAAATTTAATCTTTAGAATCACTTCCCAGGGATTCAACTGAAATGACAAATGTGGCCAAAAAACTCTGCTGGTTAATGAACAAACAGACAAATCCAAGTGAGAGTGAAAAAAAACTATATTAATTTGGCTGCTTTCAGGTTAAAATAAATACACACAACTTTGCAGCCCTACCCGTGTTTCGTTTGAATGAGTGTGTGTTTGTGAGTGTACACACAAGTTGGGTTTTGAAGTTGTGTGTGTATTTGTTTTAACCCTAATCCAGCCAAATTAATTTAAATTCTCCCTAAAACTCTCACTTGGATTTCTTTATTAACTATTCCAGTTTTCACAGTTTTGGCGTAATCAGTAGTTTCTAATGTGAAGGCAGTTTGAGCACACAGCCGTGGAGGACTCAGCTTGCATGTCAATGAACTTGTTTGCATATAAAGCGACCTTTTTTCTGGAAATAGCAGAGGCTAAGGATTGAAATATTTTTTGAAAATGGATACAAAGGCCAGATCAAGGTTACGTTTGCGTGCCTCTGTATTTTATATAAAATCTAACAGCAGATTTAGAATATATTTTTAGGCAGCAGTAATCTCAAAAAAATAAAAAATAAAAATGTGTCTATATTCCAAGGTCAAAGCATAACACATTGAATAGTCATAAAAGATGAAATGACAGTGAGTTCTGATTATTGTTATCTGCAGTCCTTCAGCACGCCCTCCTTTGTGGCAACAGACTTCCATTATGTTTGCCTCACTGCAGTAGGTCCATATATCTCTTCAATGTATGAAACAGACCTTCTCTTCTCTTCTCTTCTCTTCTCTTCCATTCATTCCATTCCATTCCATTCCTTCCATTCTCTTCTCTTCTCTTCTCTTCTCTTCTCTTCTCTTCTCTTCTCTTCCATTCATTCCATTCCATTCCATTCCATTCTCTTCTCTTCTCTTCTCTCCTCTTCTCTTCTCTTCTCTTCTCTTCCCTTCTCTTCCATTCCCTTCTCTCCTCTTCTCTTCTCTTCTCTTCCATTCATTCCATTCCATTCTCTTCTCTTCTCTTCTCTTCTCTTCTCTTCTCTTCCATTCATTCCATTCCATTCCATTCTCTTCTCTTCTCTTCTCTTCTCTTCTCTTCTCTTCTCTTCCATTCATTCCATTCCATTCCATTCCATTCCATTCTCTTCTCTTCTCTTCTCTTCTCTTCTCTTCTCTTCTCTTCTCTTCCATTCATTCCATTCCATTCCATTCCATTCTCTTCTCTTCTCTTCTCTCCTCTTCTCTTCTCTTCTCTTCTCTTCCCTTCTCTTCCATTCCCTTCTCTCCTCTTCTCTTCTCTTCTCTTCTCTTCTCTTCTCTTCTCTTCTCTTCTCTTCCCTTCTCTTCCATTCCCTTCTCT
>OOFC01020649.1:0-17290 GCA_900323345.1 Pseudochromis fuscus
GAAGTATGGCGGCTAGCAAAGGCTTGTCAAGCTACTCTGGTGCATTATCAACAAAGTGGAGGACTATATACACACTGCAAACTGCACCTGTATGGCAGGGTAAGTATTACTGTGTGCTGATTTCACTTTCTTTGCCTTAACAGAAATGAACATGAACTGCTCAGATAACTTAACTGTGATGTATTAGGCTTTTGCGCTTGCCGGAACCTGTAGTTAATGACGGGTATAAACGGAAGGTTGTCATGGTAACAGTTGTTGTGGTGTTGACGAGATAAAAACGTTATGTACGATGAAGCTCGGTTGTCAAGCCTCGTTAATATAACATAACAATCTAAACTGCCAGTGTCCAATGTAAAAATGATAACAGGCTGATGGCATGCACCAAAACCGCGGCTAACGCTGCTAATGCTAACAGCTAGCTTCCACACTCACTAAGGAGTCTCTGCACAAGATAAAAAACACAACAACCAGACATTTTGATGGGCTGAATTTCCACGTGGTTCTTCCCAGAGAGGGGCAGACAATACCAGGTAAACAATGGGACATAGCCAAAATGCGCACGCAGCTTCTTGATGATGTAGGCTGTAAATGGGTCTATTGGTATGACAGTCGATTGGTATCGATTGGTATCGTCGTTTCCTTGACGTCACCAAACAGTAATGGAGGACGAGTTTAGTGCCTGTCTGTGTCCGTGCAGAGCTTTATGACACAACTTTAACTCTGTACCAAGAAGGTGAGGAGCTGTTCTCCATTTCTGGGGCTTCAACAACATGTAAAAGCAGCAATCTCGTTCATTGTTGACGGTGGAAATTGTGGTCGCCATTGTTACCGGGAGTAGCGAAATCGCTAGTACACGTTAGCGAGTACATGCAAAGTGAAAATTCGTGACGCCTCCTGTCTGAATACAGCATAATATATACTTAATTATGAAATTATTCTTCAGCTGGAGCACCAGAGCACTGGTGAGAAGAGTTGACTTTTGCTAATGACATCAGAATGACTCGACAATGTTTGAATTGAAGTCAAGTGATTGGAAGAGTTTTTTTGGGGTATTGCACTTTGGCATTGGTTTCCTTTTTGAGACCCTTCATACATTTTGTGTATACAATCTAAAGCTTAAAACCATGGCTCAATAGCCAGGTTATAACAATATCAGACAGACAAAGAAAAATACAAGACAGCAGTAGTTTTGTGCACGTAAGCACAATACTTTAATAATTACCATGGGGAGCGGAGAGAGAAGGGAGGTTGACATAAGGGAGGAAAAAGGGATTATCGAGGAAACTGATGCAACAGGGAAACGTCCCTGCCACACACAGCAGAGACAAAAATCACATTACATCACGCGCTACATTTAGTAACAAATTCTTCCCAGCTCTACATGGTAATGTTGATAACACTTCACTTGTGGTTGTTGATATAAAGCACTCTAGGAAAATCAACAGAGGTTCACCAGCTGCACCCTAGTCAAAGATGAGGTCCAAGCCTTAACAAGATATTTCTTTAATGAGCAACCTCAGCGGGGGATTAAACATAAAACACTTAAAAACAAGAGTTAGCAGGTCTCACGAAGAGGAAACAAGATCTATGCAAAACAGAGTTCACAGTTAGTTGCTTCATTGTTTTTTTAAACCGAGCTAAACCCCCAACTCAGTGACTAGGATGCAGCTACTTTTTTCCTACGAAGCAACAGAAAAATAAATAATGTGTACAATTAAACAACATCAAGGAGAAGAAGCTATTTTTTCCTATCAATCTTGTTTAACTGTGAACATTTTGTAATGATGAGTATGAACAGTGATAGTTTAGAGCCTACAGTGGCCAAAGCTTTCTGTAGCCTTCTAAAATCTGACTAAGAACACAGTGTCTGAGTTTTCTCTAGTGCTTTTACAGACAACCAAACCTGATCATCTATACAGTGCCATCCAGGGTCTGTGTCAATGTGCTTGAGTTAGCCTGTTTGTGGTGCAGGTCACCTTCCATTTCCTGCTTGCCGCACCTGTGGAGGATAAAGTCACTGTAAGTGTCAGTGTTTTCAATTTAACTTGTAAGGGTCGTGCCTACATTTCCCACAATGCAACTCTACTGTTAGTAACTGAGATGTTAAAAAATAATAAGTTTGGTAAGTTCACTTTTTTCCCCACACCTCCAGATTTCTTTCCACTTTCATGCTTGTAGGCTTTAGACCAAACTAATGCTGAAATCACTCTTGCCGATGAACATTTTGCAGCTATAACAAGGTTTTATACAACTTCTCTGCAGCAGTACCTCCAAAGACCTGTAAACAGTCCTTCCTGTAAAACTGATGGAGTTCTTTAATATAAGTGAATAAGCAACACAAGGAATGCAAAATAAAAAGTAACTGGAAGGCGTCTTAAGAAGTTATGAAGTTTTGTACGCATCAATCAAATCAACCACACCTCTAAATCGTCCTCTTTTTAACTAATATGTACTTCAGTTGTTTGTTTGTTTTTTTGTCAGATGGAGCCAGATCACTCATACGAAGAGGTGACTTTAACTAATGACATCAGAATGACTTGTGGAAAAATGTATTGACCGAGTATTTCAGGATTAAAAATGACCATTTCTGAATTAAAGTCAATTTCAGACAAAGCATCTGGAGCCAGCATCTAGTGGTTGTTGGGAGTATTGCATTTTTTTTTTCTTTCCATTTGCGCATTGACCTCATTTTTGGCACATTGTTGCTTTGTCCATTTCTACATACAACCTGTCTCACACAGATAGATTTTTATGATATGATTGTGATTGAAATTTTTATTCTGGCCGACTACTTACTATGAAATGAAAGGTTCACTCTAAACACAAGTAGAAAAACAGTGTTCACGGCGCTTACCCAGAGACTGGTCCATTTCCTGTCCTTTCATTTGACTGCTGGTCCAACTCTGAGAGCAACTTCAATATATTCAGTGCAGCCTGTAGAGGTAAAGCACAGTATGTTTACTCTGTTGATATGCTTCAGGAAGATACTACGACTACAAAGAAAGAGGTCAACTGTTTGGTGGGTGTCAATGACACAGTGTGTCTGTACAGCTCCCACTTCAGGAACAGCTGGATTAGAGTGTTTGTGAAGTGTCATCACATCATTAATCAACACTGTGCTCAGCTTCACATGAGTCCCCACAACATTTACTGTGGGGAGTATTTTCTTTGGAAATGTAAAAAGAAAAACTAGATTCTTCTAGAAAGTTTGTTTGTCTGGTACCACAGCAACTCATGGACACAGAAAGACACAGCATGAACTTTGAAGATGTCCTCTGCCATCCTGAGGAAACACACATTCAAACTACTGACCATCACTGGTTGTCAGCATGCTTTCCTACTCATTTATCAAACAGCAGCCTGATTCCTCCTTGGCCAGCTAAAATACTTCTACACAGGTCATAATGTGAGGTTTCATACACAGCAGAGGGACGATGTTTTGGAGTTTTGGATATACTCACCATATCATGACAGGATTCTACATCTTTCCCAATCCCATGACTGATGAGCGGTGGCTGGGAGGAACAGTTAATCAGGGACACAAACTCATTTTTATTGTTTTTGGGGAAATCCTTATATTCCACCTGCAAGCAAATAATATACATTAAAAATTGACATGTTTTTGTACAACCCAAATGGTTAAAACACACTGATGGGGTAACTCAGTTCTGATTGTGTTCAGATTGCTGGTTACCTGCAGGCTCTGCACAGATGCAAGATAGCCGAGCTGCTCTGAGGGCCTGGTCAGGGGACCGTGAGGCAGTTGGTTCAGGTTATTTTTGTTCTTTAGGATAGTCTCAGCAGTCAGGGATGTCCCGGCATAAAGCAGCTCGTTGGCAATCATGGCAGTGATTGTGGCCTTTCCTGGGGTTGGCATGGTTCGACTGTAGTCCTTGGCCTGGGATGCCTGGCAGACCCCGACTGCTTGAGCCACCTCGGGCACCATGGGCAGGATACCTGCAGGCAGCTGCTGGTGGCTCAGGTAAGGCAGACGGAAGTCCTCCTCCTTGGAACCTGTCAAGGAAAAACCCATTTTTAAGAGCATATTACCTCAAAGCTCCAAAATATTTAAATCTAGTCAGCCCCTCCGGGAATTCACAAATGCCACTATTAGCTCAAATTCAACCAATCTCTGTGAATTATGCACAACCTTGCAATTTGGTCCAATTACTGCAGCTTTTCCAAAACTTCAACAACCACCTTAGTCCCCTCTACATCATCAAGTACATCATCATGGTCACCTCCTGCATGACACGATACGTCCTCATTTACCAACAAATATTCCTGCTAAGGTTAAAGCAAATCAGTTTCCAGATGCTTTACACCAAAGTGTTTTGCTCCAAATGCAAAATTGTGGTGGACCACAAACAAAAATCCTCACCTGACAAACAATTTTCAGAAACTCCAGGACTACAGGCACAACAACTGACTGTGACAGAGATGAACTGTTGCAGCTGATGAAATAAATGAGGTGAGTTCAGATACATGTTTGAAGGAAATGTTATTGGAGTGTAAGTTAATGTTGTAGAGGCATGCTTGTCTTGTAACTCTGGGGGAATTCATGTCAATCATCAAAGAAAGAGAAATAATCAATTAGATCTTGTGAATGCACTTTGTAATCAGGTAATGCCACTCTTGTTTTCAGCAGTGTGTGATCGTATTTTATTTGTTTTGTGTGTTTGCTGTAACTGCTCAGTTTTATTTATTCTTTTGTGCTGCCATCTTGGCCAGGTCACCTTGAAAAAGAGGTTTTAAATCTCAATGAGTTTTTTTACCTGGTTAAATAAAGGACATTGATTTATCGATTGAACTTGAAACTTGTCGTTTTGGGCTTAATATAAGCCACATTAACTTCACCAGTCCAAAACAATGTCTTCTTCATGATTCTACCCACTACAAATAAGGCCTGAATAGCTTGTAAAGAGTGACTAAAAAGTTGAAATAAGAATATTGTTTTTTGTTTTAAGGGATTTTTGTCTTATTCCATTGAAAAGACATTCATCTGGATTTGGAAAGTGAATGAGTTTTATACTAAGCCTTATAAAACACATTTGACTAGAAATGAGACAATTAATTTTTTGTTAAGATTGGAGTTTTATTGCAGTGTACAGCTGATTTAGAAACAGTTTTACTGGACCTCATTTAGACAAAAATACCTAAATATATATTTTCTTTTCCAATAGATTTGTGAAGATTGGGTGCCACTTGCCCTGCAGTCAACATTCCTCTCACTACGAGTGACCACCCTGCTCTGAGGAGATGAAGTGAATATGAATGAATTAATATTTTAGTTGTCTAAACAGATATAGACCAAATTTCTGAGAATTTTGATTTGAGAATTAGCATCTGTCAAGATCATTTTAGACGTACTCTACTTATCCTTTGTATGACAGGAAGTTCTATGACATTCACACTATGCACCTTTTACACTTTTTAATTAATGGAATCTTCAAACATAAATGTGTTATGGTAAATGGTAATGGTAAATTGAGTACATTTATATAGCGCTTTCATGACCTGAGCTAGATCCCAAAGCACTTTACAACGCAACTCATTCACCCATTCACACACACACTCACACACCAATGGCTACAGAGCTGCCATGCAAGGAGCTAGCCACCATTGGGAGCAACTTAGGATTCAGTGTCTTGCCCAAGGACACTTCGACATGTGGACAGGAGGAGCTGGGGATCGAACCCACGATCTTAGGATTTGAAGGCGACCCACTCTACCAGCTGAGCCACAGCCGCCCATAAACACATTATGAATGTGTTTATGTTCAGATCTATTGTTACGTAGCAGGTACTTAAAGGACAGGTTTGTCATTGTTACTGACATTTAATTAACAGTATTCTGTGCACTTTAAACTTTTATAGCTTTATGCAAATAAAGCACATTTTGTTCAAAAAGTTGTAATCCTGAGCCCTGTTTCAGTAAGGCTGCGAAAAAACACCAAAGACAATTTCAATTGTTTTTACAAATTGTCCCACCCATGTGATGTTGGAAAAAAAAGAAAGGCTTAAATTATCACTTCGGTTGCAACAATCACAAAGAAAAGCCTGTGAAATCCTGGAGGGACTATCTAGTAGAGAACATTACCACTGAGACTTACCCAATGTCACCTCCTCGACAGAGCCAGGCTCAAAGAAGGTCACTTTGCGCCCATCACCAGGTTTTTTCACTGGGGTCTAAATACAACAATAATAAATCAATAAATAAGTCAAAGTCTTATACAAATAAAAATTAAGTCGCCTGATATAATAACTTGCTTTATAGAGGTCTGGCAGTACCTTTTCCTCAGTTTTGAGTGCCGGTTTGGGAGGCTGAGGCTGAGGCACTTTATATCCCAAGAGTTCCAGCATTTTTTCGGCTGCGTTCCTCTTGGCCACCTTCTTACTGGGTCCCATTCCTTCCGCACACTGGCCACAAACTGTCACCTGCACCGAAATCCACAGATCAAACCAGTGAACGAGATGCGAAATTAACAAGCAGGGCCAGGGGAAAACAGAGACAAATCTTGCTGCCAGCGTGCATCTTGTTCAGTCGCCTCACCTGCATGACAAACTCCCTGCGCCGTGGTAAACCTCTTTCCGTCACCATGCTGTACTCCGGCTCCTTCTCCTTCTTGGCCTGCTGGATCTGAGCCAGGCGGCTGATGGGATTCATTCCCTGACCATATTCTGGGCTGGTCTGCAGCTGTTAGCATGACAGGTTAATCATTATGTAATGGGGAGTCTTTAGGTCTGTACTGACCGTCATGATTTCAGTGTAAAATTTAAATCACCTTGATGATAGATTTGGTTTTCTTTTTGATGCGTGGCAGCGTCTTTTCCACACTGGGTATATGGGGCAACCTCTTCAACTCTCCCAGCACCGCCGCCGCCGCCAGCTTCTTGGCAATCTTTTTACTTTTTCCCTCTCCTTCTCCTGCGAACTCCCCAACCGTAACACACACCACAAAACTCTTCATGTGTGGAGGGCCCTCTTCCTTTAAAACCTGTGGGGGAAAAAAACAGTGACAACTCCAGATGTAGAGAAGTTACTGTGACTGAATATTATGATTCAGTTGATTTCCTGTGAAAATCTTGGAGGATTTGAAGAAATCCTTTCAAACCTCAAAGTTAACAGGTAAGTTGCGTTTAAGTGCAATTTCAAACACTTGACTAATTTCTGATTTGTTCAGGTTCTCCTCCTCGGGCTCTCCGTTCATCTGTCGAGAGAAGAAAACATACGAACAAAAACATATTAAAAAAAGAAAAGCAATAAGTGTCCAAAATTGCACAAAAGCAGCTCAGCGCTGTTTCATGCTGAGTGTGTGCTTCATTTCTCACCACTGGCAACTGTTGCAGTATTGGCTCCTTCTGCAGTACTTTCAAGGCCTTGGCAGCAGCATCATGTTTGGCCAACTGCCGTGTGCGTCCCTTCCCAATAAACTGCTGGCCTCCGATAGAAAGCTCCATGTGGTATAACATTGGTCCCACTGGAGGAAATGGGTAGTAGTACCTACCCACAGCAGAAAGTTAAGTGCAAGAATTTTTCCTCTCAAAAAAAAAAAACACGCACAGACAAAATGGAAAAATGTTGTTTTCCAAATAATGCAAACTCACTGTTGCATAGAGCGCTGGTAAGGCCCCGGGCCCCGAATATTGTAGTTGAAGTTTGGTGGTCTCATCCCCGGGTATGGGTCGATGGGTTTATACATTGGCTTTTTACCAAGCTTCATACATAGTGCATTCAACTCCATAGTATGTGTCATGCCATCTGCTATTAGTTAAAGAAAAACACATGCAAGATAAAACATATATATAAATATGCTGATATGTAATTCTCTTTTCTAAAAAGTGCTAAAAAGAGCCAGTGGGATCAGCCCACCTGGGTTCTTGCCTGTGTTGCGGGGCGTCCTCACGGTGGGTTTGGGGAGTGTTGTCTCAGCGAGGGCAGATGCAGCAGCGGAATGCTGGGCTTTCTTGATACTGGTCCCCTCTGCCTCCCAGTGCTGATCTCCCAGTGTGAGCCTCACTGAGAATATCTGAAACAGATTTGCTGTCGTGAGGACACCAGCATCACTGAAACTAACCGACTGACCTGTTGAACTCAGCGTACCTTGGAGTGAGCTGGTCCTTGCTCACAAAGCAGCTTATACTCAGGTTGGATCTTGTTGAAACGGGCTAACTCATTCACCAAACACATGGGGGTCTTCTCTTTAGGGTTTGCCATGTTAGATACTGTAACACAACAGAAAGACCCAAAACACTCACTGCAGCTCATAAACACCAATACAACAGGTTGCCCTGCAAAGACCTGATGAACTTTTGAAAACTACAATATGCCAGAGAGGGGATGAACGTGGAATTATAACCAATACATGATTAATACTACTTGTGCTTTTTGATCAAACCAACCTGTGGTGGTATTATAGGGAGTGGCTGAGCCCGCGGGAAGAGCGGAGCTCCTGATGGGCTGGCTGGCGCTCTCTGACGGTAGGGTGCCTGAGGCACAAGGGATGCTATAGCCAGGCTGTGGCTGCCCCATCGGTAGTGGGGCAGAAGCAGCAGGCATGGGGCTGGATGGACACTGAAACTGGAGCTGAGACATCCTCACGTTCTCTCTAGCTTAGTCAATAGTAGGCTGAGGTCAAGATGAAAAATTTTCACTGTTGGAGGGACTGTTGATTGAGGAGGTCTGAATTTAAGCTCTGCCTGAAAAAAGTCACATGCAAGACAAAGAAGAACATGAGATTTGACAATATTGGCATAATTTTTTTTATTCATTCATTTTGAAAAGGATATACAGCCAGCGAAGCTTCCATTCAAAAGACAAGACAAAGAGGGCTGCCACTGGACTGGTCAAATAAAGACATTCATGGACAATTTAATTTCCAGTTAACCTCTCCCTCATGTGTTTGGACTGGTAGAAAGAAAAAGTCAAGGTTAGATGGGGGAAACATGTAAACTCTACCCGGAAAAGCTAAAGCTGGTTCAATCATGTTCACAAGCAGCACATTATTGCACATTTAACCACTGTGCTTCATGGCTAGGTTTTCAGATTTACAGGTTAATCCATTACATTAAAACCGGATCATGAGATTTCAATACACTCTTTATCTCTTCTCCAAGTGTGAAGATTTTTTTTTTTTGTTTTTTAAATAGTGTAGCAATCAGGGGGACTTGCTTGATCGTATGAATATAGAAAAAAGAACCACACAGTCTAAAAGAAAAATGTTGGCTATATACAGATCAGTTTTCTTACTATAGAAAAAAGTAGCAGGACATGGATTATAAATGATGACATGAATGTTTAAATTCAAGTCTGGTTTCTCCACTGTCTTGAGCCTTTGTGCAAAAATTGTACAGGATGAATGGCAGCCCCTCCTAAGCAATTACTTACATTGTATCTTTTACACATTAATGTATTCATGACAGCACTGCAGTTCAAGTGGGTGACTCCTGATGTTTACAATAAATATAAATTTGACTTTAATCCCTTGCACATTAACAATATTTTGCTGGTGATTTGTGTCAGTTCACCCAGACTGTCTACATCAACGATGACAGCGTACCTACAGATGGGTGGTACGAGTCAATGCTGCATTAGTACTCCGACCACACCTCAAACAGCAGTGTAAAATACACAATTTTACACTTGGTTGTTGTCATTTGAGGACCCTGCTGATCCTAAAACTGTTTGTTCTCCTTGAAGATTGGGAGGTGTCCATCAGTCTGGGTGGTGGTCAGGGGGCCTCGGAGCCTTTGCTCACAGTGTTTTAACTCAACTAATACCCACATGCAACAATTTCAACATACACCTCGTGCTTCTAAATGTTATCTACACAACATTAGCTGTAATCATATGTCATAGTAATAGTTACCAGTAATATAACAAGATAAACCGGTAAGCTACAGTTAGCTGAAACAAACACAGACCTTTAACGAAACATTCACGCAAACTTGTCTCATCGTACATCACTGGATTTGCATATTTCTTACTGATTTGAGTATCTACTTGATACTGAGCACTTTAAAGAATAGTTTTTATTTTTAATAACATCGGGCCGCAAGCTAGCTGTACGAGAATACCCACGTTAGCTAGCTAGCTAGCTTACTGGCTACACTGGACATGATAGGACAATATTCGCAAAACCAACACTTCAAGCTGTAACAATGACATCGTCGGGAAGATAAATTCACAAGCAACCAGCAGCGGTGCCTGCCACCACTTTATTAAATTCATTAAATACACGTCACATGTTTGATTTCCAGTGAATCTGGGAGCAGCCGGTGAAACCGCTACCTAGCTAGCTAAGCCCCGGCCAGTGAGAGCAGAGTAAAGCTCACCTCGTCGCTCCTTTGTGTTCACTTCTTAGTTACTCCATCAGATACGCTGGTTTGGGATCGTGTGCTTTTGTTAACGGCCAGTTTCAGAAGTCAGGGTGGCTTATTTTTATATCAAAATGCGGGCGGTGAGGAGGTGGACATTGGGAAGACAGGGCAAACACTAAAGAGAATGGCACTATCTTGACTCTCTCTCTAGGAAGTGACATATGCAGAGGGGAAGTACTTCCACAACCAAATTCCAAAATAATTGAGGATTGAGAGGATAGTAAAGCAGAAAGGAGAAATACACATTTAAAACACACACAGTCTTTACAGAGAATTCATAATTTTATTTTGGTCGTATCAATAAGCCAAAAATCACAGTTTCTGCAGAACTATTAATCTTAAGGGTGTAAAAAAAAATGAAAACGCACACACAAATAACTATCAAGCTCATTGTGTTAGCTAATAAATATAAAATTGATCATTGATTGACTATAAAATATTGCTTCTATGGTGTAGAATCCTCCCTAACTTGAGGATCAGAGCAGTGACGGAGCTGAGTGGTTCATATGTCGTAAAGGTTACAGGTTGTGAGCCTGACAGATGTTCAGAGAGTCTCTAAGCATCAGGTCACGCAGACGCCATAGTGCGTCTGCCATGGTGGTGTGGGCTCCTTTGCTCTTCAGCCAGTGAGCTGGCAGCCGACTCTCCTGTTCTTTGGTCAGGTGAGCATCTCGCCTTTGAGCTGTGATGGAAACACAATGTTGTTTATTAAAGTGCTTATTTATCTAGTAAATAAGAACAGACGTAAGCAGATTGATACTGATGCTTCACACCACCTTTGAGTGTTTGGTCCCACTTGCTGACAGTGCTAGACTCTGAGTTCAAGCCCTCAATGTACTTCAGGTAAGCCTCTGAGTGGAGCACCCTCTGGGTCTTTGGTGGTGGAGCCACAAACATGGGAGTGGTGGGCTGCAGATGAGAGGGTTGGCCTAACTGGCCCTGTCCTGGATATGGTGGAGGAGCATGCTGTCCTGGGCTGAACATCCCAGGCTAAAAACCAAAACAATGACAGCACATGTAAGACAATATGTAGATTCCCAAAATAAAAATGAAAGGGGGAGTTTTATTTACAATAACTGGCTTGTGTTTCCTTCACTCTGTAAAAACATTTGGTACCAAACTGAAGCACAACTGGCCAAAATGCAAGTGATAATGGACTATTTAGAAATAATAAATATTCACCATAACTGTTTGTATAGTCTAAAATTTAAACACAACCCAAAGTGTTTTCTGGACTGAGGCTCACCTGTTGCATATAGTTTCCTGCTGCTGGACTTCCTGCCATGCCGTTCATACCAGCTCCCATCATACCTGTAAAATGACAACACTTAGCTGCTGTGTATTTATTACCTGTGGTAAAGTCACCTACTGTCTGTTTGCTTTGTGTTAAAATTCAAAATGGCTAATGAAAATGTTAGTCTTGGAATATCAGTTCAGTGTTAGTTGTTAAGTATCAGTTGTTGCATGCATTACATGTGTGAATGTGGATTGTTGCATATTTTAGATGTGGGATGTAAGTACACTTTGAAAGAGGTTGTTGGAGACCAGGGAGCTTAGACTGCTCAGTGAGTGGATAAGGCTGTGCAGCCTGTGGACCAGGTAAACCCCTCCAGCAGGAGAGACACGACTGGATGTGACTGAGCAGGTGTGGCTAGGACAGTGGCCCTTACCCTGATGAGGCATGCCAGGGTACCCAGGCATACCTTGCTGGAGATGCGGAGGCAGGTGAGGACCCCCTGCAGGGTGAGGTGGCATTGGGGCCACACTCAGCAAACCCTCATGGGGGCCCTGCATGGGTATGTAAGGTGGGCCGTAAGCTCCCATCATGCCTTCGGGAAGAGGGCGAGGAGAGGACAACATATCCATGCATAAGTGACATGCAGCTGACTCTAAAATAACATGCACTACTACTGCACACAGTGGCCCCTTTCACACATGCACCTTCTGCCATGAATGCTGTTTTCTGTGTCCAAGTTGATTTCACATGTTTGCTCATGACCAGTTAGGTCAACAAATGTGTAACTGCAACTCTTGTGACACAGAAACAGCAGTTTTCTAATGTAAAGCTTGAAAAATGTGACAATGATCTAACTTTATTATAGTTTTATACAGTCATCAGGCAAACCATATATTTGACTAGTGACTTGATTTAAATAAATAATTTGGGTGGATTAATACTTTTTTCCCCAATTCTCCTTTGCTGTCCAGCTGGAAACCTGAAACTGAACTTTGTTGTGTAAGAGACCTACATAAAAAAAATAAAAACCACGACCTGACACAAACAACAGTGAATTTTAAGGCTGAGTGTGTGAAAGGGGCATACAATACAAATGGTATGAGAATGTTAGCAAAACAAGCATGTAAGTTAAATAAATCTTAAAAAAACAAAACAAAATGCATTCATGGTTAAAAATAAATCATGCAGTTGATGTCATGCAATATCAGATGAGCTCATGATAAAACTATAAACATAACACAACATGAAAACGGCAGCAAAAGAAAAAAAACAAATCTGCTTTAAAGGATGTAGGTTTGAAATAAATGTTTAAAATGGTTAGAAAATTAGAAGATTACGGTTTTTAACAGTCCAGCCTCATTTGCCTGCTGCCCTGTTGTCAAACACTCGTGCTGTCTCTGAGAGGGGTTACCTGACACAGGTGTCATGGTCTGGTTTATCATTCCCATAGTGCTAGGCGAAGGCACCACCCCCATCAGTGCCCCTACAGGGGTACCTGCTCTAGGGGATGCTTGCTTCTGGGGCGGCCTCTCACGCTCTTGCTGTTCCACTATTTTGGCTGCACGCTCTGAAACGTACGAAAACAAGTTTTGCTTAATGACCTCAGTTCACACAATGATCACTTCTAACCCTGTGCATCACTTCATCTCACCTTCATACTCTGCTTTCTTGGAAGCTTCAAGGTTCCTCCACTCTGTGCCCACCAGTCGACTCAGCTCCCCAAAGGAAAAATCTGGGTGTCGGGCTTTTATAACCGCTCGCATTTCACTGCTGAACAGGATATAGCCACTCATGTTGATCTTCCTCTTGGCCCCTTCTTTCTTTGATAAGCCCTTCACCCTCGGAGTGGTCTTCATGAAAAAGTACAGACAAATGTAAAAAAAACAAGCATATCGTAAGTAAATAATTATATCAATAGCAAGTGTTTGAAACCTTTAGATGTGCTGGGTTGAAGTCTTTGGAAGTGTGTGGATACCTGTGAAGGTGTGTACGGCATTATGTCCATGTCGCTTGCAAGAGGGGTTTGCATCTGAGGCAGGGAAGGCGTCTCTGAAGCCTCATCCTCGTCTTCCATCTCATCCATATCTTCATCTGCGTCCTCCATATCTGCCAGTTTAACCTCCAGCTCATCAATTTTCTTGTCCAAAAACGGTGATGCTTCCTTCTGCGGCACCATCAACTTCCTGTATAAAGACATCAGCACGGGAGAGAACGGACACTCAGACAGGGAAAGAAGAAATGTCTCAGCTCTGAAACAGAATCAGTTCTCTGCTGAAGTGACAAACCTGAAATAGTAGACCTCGTCCTCCACCACTTTGGAAGAGTATGAGAAGCGTTTCAGACCTTTGAACTTTTTCATCAGCTTCTCAGAGTCGATGTAGCGGCTCTCGCACAGCAGGACATCGTCTTCTGAAAACTCGGTCGGTCTGCATGACAGATAGTCCTTAAAAGAGGACACCGTGCATCTGCCTGGAGAGCGGACAAGCAGAGGGAAGCTGGTTAAAGTAATTGTTGACTAACACCTCCAAACTCACACTAGCAGCATAAGGGCACAGAGTCTCAAATGTAATTTTTACGTGAGAGTAGCTGTTGTTCGCATTATTAAAAAAAGGTAGGTGAAGGAAATAGTTTAACAGTTTGGAAAATGCACTTATTCATTTTTATGGTGGTTTTATGTCAGAGTATTTCCTCACTGTCAGATGTTGCTGTGCAACTAGCAGTGACTCCAGGAGGTTATTGGTTCTCGACAAGAAAAATAAAAGTCAAATATATTCATAGCAGATTCACGTAACCCCCTGGAAGTTGGAAAATCGTGATTTTTACACATTATTTTATGCAAGTTGATGTGATATCAATTAGTCAGCGTAGAGGTGCTGGTAAGTGGATCATCAGACAGTCACGCTAGATGTTTCTCCCTATGTACAGTATCTCTGCTAAATAAAACAATCTTCTTATCCAACTCTGCCAGAACGCAAAAAAAGCTGACGTCCTGTTATGTTGAACCATTTCTTTCAGTGGATTACGTTCAGCTCACCGTCAAGTGTGAACAAAAGCTTTGTGTAAGAAATACCTATAACACAGGTCATGGGCAAGGTCTCCTCCAGATGACTCAGAAACACTTCTCTCTTGTAGAACATCTTTGTGGGCTCGTGCTCGGTCTCCTCAGGGTGAATGAAGATGGGTCCAAAGAAGAAAACGGTTCCATTCTGCACCCACAGCTTTTCTATCCTGCAGCCAGGAGAGACGATGTTCAGCAAAGTTAATAACACCATAAACACCTACGCAGGACTGATGTCACACCACATCACATTTAACTTGATGACTTTGTGAACTAGGTAGCAGAACACTTTTACCAACCTGGCAACTCGAGGTTTGGACAGACCATGTGACTGGATGTAAACACAGTCTCCCACTTTAAACCACACGTTGTTGTAGCGGAGCTGTTCATAGTACTGACAGCCGGGCTCTCCTCCACTCATATCCATCGGGACATCTTCTCGCTCCTGAATGAATAAACGTGCACACACAGAGGACTCAGGTGTTTGTTTATATTGTGACAAACAAATTTATACTTGGAAATAACTACTCCTCTGCCACCCAGCTCCTTGTCAGGACATGCATGACATAATTAATCCTCTGAAGTCGCGTACTGTCGTCCCAGGCAACAATACACTCTAGATTTTATTCAAGTAATGTTACGTCAACTGGACTTCATGAAGACTCCCAGTTATCCAGGTCTTCAACCAACACCACTCTAGATTTTATTTTGTTTTTCCATTTATATTGGACTCCAGGCTTATCCTTCATACTGAACTTGACCAGACGGCTAGTGTCCTGATTCTGCAGGTCTTATGGGATTTGGCCAAAATCTGTACAAATAATTTGTCTTTGTTGTGTCTCTTTATTTGCCAGGACAATGACCCAGTTTCTAAAAAATGGAGAATCACAAGCAGCTCACACTATGAGCAAACTCCTCTGAGAAAGAGAGAGTAATCCATGCATGGTACTGTAACTTAATTCAAATGAAATAAATGCAGAACTAACTAATACATCTATTCAAAATCTACATGACAGATTTTCTTGTGTTCACAGCGTCACCTCACCTTGTCCACACAGCTGCCAGTGTCTGTATATGACATTGTGAGTTTCTCCTGGTCAGGCTTAGCAAACATGGAAGCTACACGGACAACAGGCAGCGGAACCTCGCGAGGGAACAGTTTCACCGAGCTCTCAGGCACAGCCCATATCTTGATCTTCTTGAAGGACTTGTTCCTGGCAGCATAGCGGGACTCACAGACGTAGACATCCTCGGATCTGTAACCTTCTGGCTGCATTTTGAAATAATCCTGCAAGAACCAGAAACAGAGTCACATTTAGGTTTGAAAATAATCTGTTTAGACATTTTCTTAATCCAGATCAGGGTCTTACCTTCACAAAAATGACCACACACTTGCCCAGAACTTTACTGATGGACACTTTGTTGTAATAGTCGCTCTTGAAAACCTCTTTTTCCAGAAACTTGCGTGTGGCCAAGTGAAAGGTTTCACTGGGTCTGTAGAACCAGCAGCCGTACAGCCACTTCTCACCTTCACACACAAAGACAAGCTCTCAATTACATAATAAGTACGGTATTATTTACTAAACAAAATGATTTTTAATGGATAAATTACAAAAACCATCACATCTATAGTAGAGTAAATTCTATTTATTACATACTGTATAAATAATACTATCTGAATTGTTCATTTAAAAGACCAAAAGAAACAACTAGAAAGTCATGAGTGGTTACCTGCTTCATCCTCCCACAGACGTTCAATAGAGACAATGTGGGGCTTTAGGTTTGGTTCTGACGGCTGCACGTAGACAAAGTCCCCCACACTGTATGTACTGTTTTCAAAGCTGCAGTCCTGACTGTACACACGGTCCGACTCAGACTCTGACTGCCACGCTTCACCTGGTCCGTCCTCAGCTTTCTCATCTTCTTCAAATGAAAAGTATATAATGTTTTCAATGAGCACCAAACCAATGTATTTAGACCATAGGCTGTATATAGAATGGACAAAGCTGATGCAACATCGAGGGTTGCCAACTCCCTGAAAGAGAAAAAAAAAAAAAAGAAAAGGGACACCTACTTGGCATCACTGGCCAACCTGAATGCCTTTACCCCTCCGAGCGTGGTGAAATAATTACCTCCGCCAAGGAGGTTATGTTTTTGCTGGGGTTTGTCTGTCTGTCTGTTGGTTTCCAAAATAACTCTAAAAGACGGATTTTGATGAAATTTTCAGGGATTGTCCAGATGGGGATAAGGAACAAATGATTAGATTTTGGAAGTGATCCGGATCACCGTCTGGATCCAGGAATTTTTTGAAGGATTCTTTAACATTGGGAGATAGGACCATATGTAACATTTATACATATGACTCCACCAAAAATGGTCAAGACACTTTGAAAAAAAAATACAGGACAAGTTTTTAACATGGTCTACAATATATCAAAGATTGATCTGGATAAAGGAATAATTTCAGATAATATGATCCACAATATGAAAAAATCGATCTTTGAAACTTGCATCATAAGAAAAACAAAAGAAGCTAGAAACATGCAACAGACATCTTTAAACAGCCACGACGCTGTGGAGCTAATATTGATATAAATAAACACAAGACTAATACTA
>OOFC01020662.1:6563-17151 GCA_900323345.1 Pseudochromis fuscus
TATGTAAAAAAAAAAAAAAAAAAAAAAAAAAAAAAAAAAAAGTGGTGAACAAACAAATAATAAAAGCCACCTATCACAGCTGTCATTCATTCTTCCTGCTGGAGTCCTGCTGGATTTGGCGCTCTGCTCACGCCTTCAATCGCCCTGAGTCCTTAATGTGTTTTTTTTCTATCAAGAAGGAGGCAAAGGCTGAGGTGAGCCCAGAGGGGGGGGCGAGTGGTTGATACCTGCCCGGCGTGGTGAGCCGCTAAGTGAAACCTCTGTGGCAGCTTCGGAGGTATATCACCATTGCTATCTAATTTCCCAGCTTCACTTAAGGGACCAACAAGAGCAATTTTCTGCTCTATCAACACTTCGGTTTTCCGATGTGCTGAGGCCACATCCTTTGGCCGGGGTGTCACCGTGAGCTGCAGAGAGAACCAACCTGAGGAAGGCTACAGGAAAATAAGGAAATGCAAAACCAAACAAGGGCTGCACGGTGGTGCAGTGGTTAGCAAGAAGGTTCAGGGTTCGAATCTCGGCTCGGGCCTTTCTGAGTGGAGTTTGCATGTCCTCCCTGTGCATGGTGGGTTTTTTCTGGGTACTCCGGTTTCCTCCCACAGTCCAAAGGCATGCTTGTTAGGTGAATTGATCAAACTAAATTCACCGTAGGTGTGAGTGGGTGCGTGAATGAATGGCTGTTTGCAGTGGCGTAAATATGGACAGTGCAACTGGTGCAGCTGCACTGGGGCCCAGACGCCATCAGGGGCCCATGAAGGCCCGGGGTCGGTAAGGTGACGCTGAGTCGCTGGTATGGGAGGAGGAAAAGATCATTTGTCCAATCACATTGATCCCTGTCAGTCATGATGAGGTGGAGGTGATGATGGTGTGAGGTGAGTTGTTTTTCATTTCAGCAAGAAAAAAAAAAAGCAACTGGATGAAAATTGACGAGAAAACGTAGCATCACGTTTAGCGTTAGCCTAGCCTCTCTTGAGTGGCTGTGCGTGTGTGTCCGTGTGTGTTTGTGTGCGTGCCTGCATGTAGCGTGCACGAGGTACGCTTGTGTTTCGGGCACAAAAAAAGTATTTGCACCGGGGCCTGTACCCATGATGTTACGCTGGTGCTTACATGTACTATATAGTAAATCACCTACTTTGCCAGTTTCTGAGAGAGACGCTAGTGAAATTACCATAATGACACCATATTCACTGTAAAGTGCAACATCTCAGCTCTCAGGAACCGTTGGAATTTTTCTGATTGTGCAAACCGTGACATAATTACGGTAATCCAAAGATGCATGTGCAGAACTGTCGCCGACGACACACTCAGAAGTAAAGAGTTAATGTCGTCATTTGAAACAAAAAAAAACCAAAACATCAAAATATAGATGCGTTAAGGTTTGGGAAAGGTGATAGTTAAGGATCAAACTCACTAACTGACACTGAATAAAAACACTGGACGTACAGGATCATGTGGTATATGGACGTTATTCCCACAGATACCAGGCTGCCTCATATATTTTTTTAACTTGCTTTTAAAATTCATACAATGTCTTTTCTCTGTCTTTTACACAAACACACTGACAGGTTCCTCTGTCACTATAATACACTGTTTTATGTTTCATCTCTGTCTGCTTTGCTTCGTTGCTTCTTCAAATAGAGATGCACTTTCACTCTCCTCCTTTCTCTTAACCTCTGCATTTTCCCCGAGAATTCATTTTATATTCTATTCAGTCAGGTCTTTTCTCTCCCTGTTATGATAATGGCACAGAATTGTCAATGTTTAATGAAAGGCTGGAGGCTGGATACAGGTACAGAAATATCCTTGTGACCGTGAACATGAGAAGTTCATCTATAATTTGCTCACACATCACTGTGTTTCAGAGCAGCTCAGCCAAATGTGAGCACACTGAGGCGCACATTTATTTTGGACAAGTTTCTGCTCATTTGCATACCGTGTATGTATAGTGCAGATGTTGGTTTCCCCGAGTAAACTGTGCACAGAAACACATCGGGTTCTGGTTCATTTGGCTGTGGAAGGGGAAGCAAAGCTGTAAGTAGCTGCCGAGGCAATCTTTGCTGCTCACCTCCTCCCTGACACTCCTCTCACCCTTCCTCCCAGCTGCTCCTATACCCAATCCAGAGCTGCCAGTTTGCACCACTTCTTCTCATCCCCATTTAGGTGTGAAATGTATTTATATTCAAAGCAGAGAAAAGTGGGGAAGTGAGGGGGGGAGAGCGAGAGGGCGCAGAGGAAGTGACACAAGCAATCTCCTGGAAAAGGCGCCTTTTTCTGATGTCTGTAAAATAGAGTATTCCTCTGGATAAAACCAGGACAATGAGAAGCTGTCAGTAGCTATGGGCCAGTGTTAGGACCAAGCGGAGGGTGTTTGAATTGGACTGCTACGCCCTTCTGGGCCACATGAGAAAGTGATTCAAAGCTGGTGAAAGGAAACGTGAGCCCAGGCTGAGAGGCAGCACTCTGGAGACGGGGGTAGGAGACAGAAGCATATTATGGAGGGCAGGAGAAGTATGAATGAGGGCTCCATGCACTACAGCCCACAGCTCTTAACACTGACTTGAGTGACAGCAAAGACACTGCACATTACCACAATCTCCACTTTCGAGTTCCCCTTTCTGCATATTCCCCTGTTTAGCCCTTCACAGTTTGACAGATGCACATAAAGCCACATGCTGTTTAGCATTTTTCAACAAGATCAATTAATTCTCCCAGAAACTCGGCCTGCAATATACTGCATGTTTAATCATGCAAGACACGCAGCGCTGCTCCATCATGGGGCTCTATTGGACAAACGTGTCTGGCAGCCATCCTTCACCCGCACCGAGCCAACGGAGAGATGTCTCCAGGTCTCCTTTAACACTATTATTACTTTTTAAAATCTTTTAAAGCCGCTGTGATGAATTTTTAATGTGGATGAATATTTCACTGCACACTAGAGTTAGGCATTTGTTAAAAAAAAAAGAAAAAAAAAAAAGGAGGTGATACGAAGAAGAGGGGGAAAAAAAAGTTGGAGATATTGAGATGCAAGAAGAGTCATCCCCAATTTCCATTTCCCCGTGCCCATGTCTCCAGACTCTCTTCTGCTCCACCAACTCACTCTGTGGTCTATCGCAATCGAAGGACAGCATGCGAGTATCCAATTCTGTCATGCGATGTTGTGTCAGTGGAGATGTGCGTCAGGAAGCGCTGATTCATGATTGGTGTGTGGTGAGAATGGGGAATGATGAGTTGTTACTGTAGGCGCTGTCACAAAATGTTCGTCTCAAGCCCTCCCAATGGATCAGTCTATTGCCTTCGTCCTACGAGTCTTGGAGAATCAGAAGAGAAATCCTCCACCCTGCCACCACCACCACCATCGCCGCCGCCGCTACGCCTGGCATGCATATTACTGATGAGAAGAGGCATTCATTGACAAATGCTTAAAGAGTCACCCCAGACTGTAAATGAAAGGAATAGAGAGAAAAACAATATGAGTGTGAAATGAGACCAGATATGAAACAAGCATGAGTGGCGTCTCTGCAGATAACAGTCAGCTAGCAGGAAAGAGAGAAAGACCAAGAATGCTTCCTCAGCAGTCCTTTTTCTAAATGATCTGCTGTTCAGTGAAGGCGATGACGGATTGTGTTTGAAAGAAAAAAGGAAAAAAAACTCTTCGTGGACTTATAGTTTAGCTGAAAACGTATGGTCCGGAGAGTCATTAATCCATCTCAGAGCAGCGGCCCATCGAGCTCCTCCAGCGAAATGCGTGATCGAGCAATAGACAGAGCAGTTGCAGAGATAAAGCAGCAGAGTACAGATCTGATTAGGCTGCTGTCTCCGCACACTCCACGGGGATTAAGCACAACAGTTCCTTGTTAGACCTACTTTGTTCCATACGGCACATTCGCCATTAGCAAAAAGGAATAACAGGGACAACTCCACTCACTAATTAACACTCCTGCACGGCCACACAATCGCATTCACATATTAATATGCAGTTAATGTGCCATTGGTGCTGGATAAATAACATCAGATGCATCATGCATTATTCTTCCTGTAATATGAGACCTTAAAAAGCTGAACAAATGAAGCAGCTTATTTATGAGTCCTGGTTGGGTACAAAATGTTCAAAATGTTACATTCTGTAGCCACTAGTATCTACATTTGCATGCTTAAAGTGTCATTAGCATTTTTATATAAGCTTTGCCCTAAAAGATGTCCCGAGCAGCTGGAGACAAAGCTCTGTGTGCAAACACACCAAGTCCTAAATAAACATGGACCTTGATAGCTTTAACATCTTAATATTTGTGTTAGGCATTTAAATAAATGTAAATTATTTCCTGCTATTTATCTTTTCAAGTATTTATTTTTCCCTTTTCTTCTTTTGATATCATCAGATAAGAGCATGTGTTCATTGCAACTTAAAAAAAAAAATTATATGCTTGGGAAATTTTAGAATATTCAAGACAATTTAATTTTGTGTTAACTGTTTTTTGTTTTCAAGCATTTTAAGGGAAGCAATCACTTCACAAATTCAACATAGGAATTTAGCTCAATGTTGGTCTCCACCATAGACTGTATATAGAAATGGACAAAGCAACCAGGTCCTAAAAATTAGACTAATGCAGAAGTGCAAAAAGTGCAATACCCCTGATGACCACTAGATTTTCAATTATGAAATACTCAGTCAATAAATTTTTCCACAAGCCATGCTGATATCATTAGCTAAAATCAGCTCTTCCTCTCAGTGATCTGGTCCATCTGAAAATCATTTCATCATTAAGTTAAGTTAATATTAGGCTTTAAAAAGAGGAAGATTTGGGGGTGTGGTTATTTTGATTGACAGGATCTGAACTGGAGCCTCAAACACATTAGTTATCATCTTTGGGTTCAAGGGTCAGACCTGCCTCTTCACTCCTCCATTTATATCCAAATATGGTCACTTGTGGCTTCAAACAACCAACATGGTGATGTTCAAACACTCTTGACTTCAAAATAGACCACAAACCAACAGGTGACATCATGCTAGCTTCATCGTTCTACATACAGTCTCTACAGTCTCTCCGGGTACTCCAGCTTCCTCCCACAGTCCAAAGATGATTGTTAGGTTAATCAATATTCCTGAATCAGCTGTAGGTGTAAACATAAAAAAATCTCATTTGACTTTATTAAACTCGTAAAAATAAATGCAGCTTAAATATGATGAAATAATCTTTAATTAATATTGTTATAAATGTTAAGTTCAGTGGTAAGTACTTGATAGTGACAAGTGTACTTGATAGTTCAGCAGTCAAATTGACTTAAAATGTGCAATATAATGTGCAATCTTCAATTCAATATATTTAATGATCTTAATGTGAATAATGTGAGAACACTTAGATACAATACAAATGTAATCACCCCAGAAATTATGTTATGATCTCTTCGTATCCAATTAATATACTTGTTAAGAATCCACAATAAAAAAAAATCTGTTACAAGCAATAACAACACTGTGAAACTGTAAAGTTTAAAATACTTCATAGCTGATGAAAACTTATATTTATTTGTGTGTGTCTGTCACTGCCGTTGACCCTTCCCACTCTACATGTGGTCAATGATCTATTGTTAATATTAAATCATCTGTCACAGCTTTAATATAAATCCCTGTGCCCTTAGATTTATTCACTGGTGAAGGGAAAATATCCTTTGTGTATAAATCTAAAGTTATTTCAGTCTAAATATACACTCCCTCTGAGCTCTTCCAGTGCAGCCCGGCAGTGTGTGCTGTGCTGAGCTGTGCTTTTCTTTGAGGGGTTAAGATTTCAAGAAGCTTTTTAATTGATGGAATCTGTCTTGTCAGATTTTTTGGCTTTTCCATCACTCATTCATTTTCAGGCTTCACTTTATCTTCACCTTTTTCTCTGTTGCTGCCAAATTCTCTTTTTCAAGTCAGTTCGACTCGAGCCTGAGAAAAGAGAAAATCTACTCGCCTTTCAAAGAGAGAAAATCCTCTTGTCACACATGAAAGAAACATGTCAACTTGGCAGGTGATTGAGTGATAAGTCCTCATCTGACCATAAAACTGTGGCTTGGGATGTCGACTGTGCAGTGTTATGAGTAAAATATTTCAGAGCCGCCACTCAAGAAAAAAAAAAAGAAGAAGAAGATGTGATGATACAGCAAAGGACGAATGAAAGATCATTTTTCTTCTGTCACGTTCCTTGTATTGTGTTGTCTCTATTTCTTACTCCCTTGCTTCAAGATGAGGAACCATCGCTGCTTCATACCGACGCTCCTGAGCTGTAATATTGTAATCTTTCAAGATGAAGCTGTATTTAGTTTCTGAATGAATCTTCCTCTTTATGAGCCTCATCTCCCTCTGCTCTCTCTCCATTTCTAAATCTCAGATCTTTTCCCTCAGATCTTTTTTTTTGCTTTCTACTGCCTTTCTTTCCCCCTCCACTGTCTCTCTTCTTTTTTCTTGATTGAGGAGGTTTGCATACACAGTATAAATAAATTACTGAGAATAACCCGATTAGGATAATAGCTTAATTGAATCATTTATGTGGTTTACAGTAAGTGAACTTCAGCTATAATATCATTTGTTTGATAATGATGTTGGGGTGTACGATATGTTACTGCAGCTACAGGAAGCACCTTATTAGCGGGGCAAAAATAATAAATAATAAATGAGTGAGTAAGGCACAAAATCAAATCACTGAAAGCAATCAGTCTGAGGTGTATACATGCCACATTTCACAGCTCCAGTCCACAATTAAAAAGAGTGATGATGGATCTTGCCTTGTTAATTGGGTTATGCTTTCTCAGATTTATGACATAATTTGGCTAAGATAACCCCTCCAAGGTGTTTACATGAGAATTTTAATAATCAGTGTACCGCTTTAATCCTGTCATAATCAAATTATATTTGTGCATGTGAGCACTCATGTCACCACTCCTGTTCTGTCACTGTTTTATTCCTCCTCTCCTTCTGCAGATTTTCTTCTTGACATTTAAAGCTAAGGGACTTGAATTTCAATTTCATAGCAATTCACACTTTTCTTTTTGGTTTTCTTCACCCTCCTGTAAAGTGTGAAATCCTGTTTGTTAATTGATTGATTTCAATTCACATCTCAGAGCAGGATGATGATGCAGTAGTGTGTGTGTGTGTGTATGTGTGTGTGTGTGTGTGAGATAAGGAGAGAAAAAAAACCAAGTAACTAAGGAGAGAGGAAACAAAGTGGGCTCACGGGTGCACGACTTAACTCTGTGTTGTTGTTCACCTCATTAAATTTGAGAGGGAGAGCATGGGAATGTGTGTGTGATAAGTCTTAATAAATCTCTCACAACTGTGTTCAGTGATCAAACCTGCAGCGGTGTTTATGCAACGAGTGGCCGTACTCAAAGTGCTGCATCGGGGCTGTTCTGTCACACAGAGCAGAATGACAATCCTACCAAGCCATAAAACTGAACTTACAAAACTGACGTGATTGAAAATGACAGCGTGATGCACACAACTGCGCACCGAGACGAGCTCTGTGTGCTCTCAGCGCTCACATGTAGGAAATGAGCGATAAATATGCAGAAATTCAAAAACATGCATGAGTCCACATACCTGTAGATGATGCAGGCACAGTCCCTGCAGGTCCCACAGTTCTCAATGTCCTGTCCGGTTCTGTATGAATGTCTTCTGTTGAAAAGCACGGAGATGACATATCAGGGGTAAAAAAAAATCATGTATTGTGTGTTTGTGTGAGCCCACAAAGACATATTCAGGTTATCGCCTCCCTTGTTGAATTCTGGCACACACACACACACACACACACATCCCTGCA
This sequence comes from Pseudochromis fuscus, assembly GCA_900323345.1. Lineage (NCBI taxonomy): Eukaryota > Metazoa > Chordata > Actinopteri > Pseudochromidae > Pseudochromis > Pseudochromis fuscus. The sequence continues at coordinate 14,360 of OOFC01020662.1, forward strand.
AATACACCAATCTCCTTTCTGAAATCACCCCTGATTATTTTTTAATGAACGATACCCCTTCCAACAGGCTCAGTCTGTTACGTAAACCATGAGTCACTATATCACTCCAGGCATAAAATAATGCTTATGAGGTAAAAGTCAAGTCTGCATGCATGAGACCAATCTCTCAATTCTAATACTGGGACACGCAAGATATGTCTCTTTATGAGACAGAGGGACGTCCAGTCACATGTTCAAATGCCTGCAAAGTACAGTGCTGGCATTAGTGTTAACACTGTGATTTGGATTACACTGCTGCAGATATCAGTCAAGCCTTTCCATGGATTCATAGACACACATCCATCCGTGTGTGTATATATCGTTTCCTATCCAAGAATTTTCTCGTCCCCACCATCATGTACTATTTTGGTGAGATAAGGCGGGAGAAATTACTAAGCAGCTTACAATGTAGGAAGCAGATTAATTAAAGACTTGATGAGAATGGTAAAGGGTTTACACTAAGAGGCATGGAGCATCTGAAACCACCAACATGATGACAGCCAAACACTGATTTCTATCTATCCCCGCCTGCTGCATACATGCATGAGGAAAGAGCTGCTGCAAAATAGGTGCAACCAAACTCCCGAAAGGCGCCCTGTGCTCTGACATGACATAAATTCTTTAGCATATTGAGAGTTGAGACTTGCATGACTGACATGAGACTTCATAAAAATAACTAGAGATAGTCCCCTGCTCTCTGTCTGCTGCCTGCAATCTGGTCTGTCGATTTCTCTTCCTGAGGCTCGCCTTGCTGTTTTAGCCACTTTGTTTCTCTTGCCTTCGCTTTCTAACCAAATTTACAATGTGTTCTGTCCACACAGCTTTGTATTTACAACGCATCCAATTGGGAATGGCTATAAATAGAGGAGCTGCATCATGGCGAAACTTATGCACAACAGCTATCTATCTGTAATATTCACAACACACACAATGCGGGGAGGTTATTACTGCTGGGCTGTGGATATTCCCTTTTTTTGGTGAAGAGTAATTTGCCTACAACAACCCGCTTGTCTGCTCCATTCCAGGAGAGAGGAGACGATCTTTTAGTGCAAAGCTGAGATCATGATATCACGTCTGGCCCTCGTTTGTTTTTGTGTGTGTGGAGCGAACCACATCCTTAGTAGAAAAATTAACTGTCGTGGAATAAAACAGCAGGCACTTAGGCTACATGCTGACATTTAGTTTCCAGGTCTCCAAATACCAGGCACTTGTAATTTACATTGTCCCACTGTTTCTATCTATCTATCTATCTATCTATCTATCTATCTATCTATCTATCTATCTATTCTAATTTAAAGGACTGAAAGTCAAAGATTGCCATATGGCTTTTCATGCTGCACTTGGCCCTGGGCTGCGAGGCCCTGTTAGCCCTGGGTTTACAGCTCCATTAGCCTGAGGGTTCCAGTCATTTCACATTTACAACTTCAAATGTGGGATAGCTCCTCTTTTGGCCGAGGGCTTTCACACAGCATTTAAACCCAAACAAGCACCTTTTCAAAACTCTTGATATAACCCCCAGGCCACGACACTTTTCACACCACTGCTAATGTTACCTTCGGACACCTCCCTGGGCGGGTGGTGCAGAGAATAATAGTGTGATTCTGGACCATCCTCGCTACTGTGTGAAATTACTAACATTTAATTTCCTGGGGTTAATATTAAAACTTTTCAAATGTGAAATGCGCCATTAGCTAACCCAGAAATAGTTTAACCCAAGTTAACACTTGCTGTGATATATGTGGGTGTGTAGCCTCATACTAGACTCCAGTCCAGAGCAGAAGCAGGGTCTCACACATCTCAGTATCTGCCCCAGAAACTAGCTTGCCTTTCTAAAGTTTATGTTAGGCCAGGGTAAATTAAACGCAAGTGTGAAAAGCCTTCAGACCAACTAATGTCAGCAGTTGTTTGGGAGTTGGATGTAATAATAGAGTGAGCATGCTATTATGTAAATGTTATAACCTGACAAAAGTCTGATTAGTCTTGAAACATTGTTGATTAAAACAGTTTAGAGTCAATGTGCACACATTACCTTTTCATTATGTAAACTGTCCTACTAAAATGAAATATGACCTCACCCATCTCTCTCGGCTTCCTTCTTCTCAAGGTCTTGAATGACATCCAGCAGGACCTTAATGGTGTTCTGGCTGGTCTCCAGGACCCCTTCCAGACTGTGGAGTTGATTCTGCAGGCTACGAATATCATGCAGGGGTCCGTTGGGACTCAGGAGCTTTTCTGTCACTCTGGCCGGGTCCAGTTTACACCTGGCTCCAGACACCAACCCTCCCAGAATCTCCTGGACCTGTCTTAGGGTGTCAGCCTGGGTGGCAGTCAGGGGCCCAGCCGTGGGGCGTTCCCCGGAAGCAGAACAGCCTCTAGCTCCAGAGCAGCCCTGCTGGTTTGAAGGAAGAGCGTGTTGGCTGTTGGGGGTGTTGGGCCTGGCATTGGCTCCTGAGCAGAGCATTTTGTGTAGTGCCCCAAGCTGAGCCTGGGCTGAGCTAAGACAGCTGGGCTTAAAACAGGCCTTGGCAGGAGAGGAGGAGGAGGACTGCTTCTCTCCCTTCATCACAGCAACTGGCGGGGTTTGAGCTCTGTGCTTCAGAGAGCTGGCTCTCTCACAGAGCTTGGGTGAGTCTGTACATTTTATATCTTCCTTTTTCTCTTTTTCCTTCTCTTTATCTTTCTCGCCGGCCCTGCTGTCTGCCCTGAGCATGGGTGTTCGGATTGCAGGACCTGGTGGATCATTTCCCTTTTTC
>OOFC01020667.1:0-10376 GCA_900323345.1 Pseudochromis fuscus
TTTACAAAAAGTGACGAAGCATAGCATTAATGTGAGCTCCCAGGATTGAGACAAACACAACAGCTAGCGTAAGAGTTAACTATCATTAGCGACTGAACAACCTTAACTTAGATGGTAACGTTATGGCAATGACATTCTAGTAACATATAATATTCCTTAATAGTAACTACAATAACTTTGATATCCAGTTTTGTGGCTGTTCCTGCCTCTAGAGAAAATTACACAACAGCTAGCTAGTTAGCCCTATGGCGTTAGCATAGTCTTACCTTGGAGCAAACATACGTATGCTTGTTTATTTCGAGACATTTAGCTGGGAATGAGGTCGTCCACACTGTTTAATCCATTGTAGGCACTGCTCCAGTTTTGTTTTTGGCTTTGGAAAGGGAAAGATCTGGACTCCCCCAGACAAACTCTTGGGGTACCTAGTGTCTGATTTACACACTCCATATGCACATCGCTTCACCATTTTGGAGCTCCGCAGCTTGTTGATAGTTGTTCCTCTTCTTCTGTAAAGTTTTATGGCGGTTGGCAGTCTCGTAAGCCACCAAATAAATCAATCAGACAGTGGATGTCATCGAGGGTTTAGTAGAGCTTGACGGACTATGCTTTCATAGCAACAGTTGCTGGGATGTATGATTGGTCAATGGCCGTTTGGGGGGCGGAGTTTGCGAAAGGTCAGCTGTAACTATTGAAAGATGAGACTCTCAGATTATTACATTACTGTTCATTTCCACTCCTTATTGTTTTCCAATTGATCAATTAACACCTACCATCAAATACCACTCTAAGAATTACAGCTTGAGCATAAACAAACCTGCAGACAGAGAGGATATGGACTTGATGACATAATTACAGATATTGTTTATTATCACTAAGTAAGACGTTTGAGAAAGTATGACACAACACAGCCAACAATCTCCCATTTATTTTAATGCCGCCCCCAAGAACTGATCAAGAACTGACTCAGTGGAGGATGACTGTCATGGTCACAAAATACTGAATATATTTAATAGACTGTCCTTTTGTACGACTTACTTTGTATTACATTGAATCTAAAAAATTAAAAACTATTGTGTGTAATTTAGTTGTCAAATGATTCTTCACACTAATAGTTGCCTAATAATTGTGAGAACTCCTTTGAGAAAGACCAAACTCACTCTCCCTTTGTTCAACATTTCAAGTGTATTAAAAAAAAAATGTTGAATTGAGTGAGAGCATTGCATTTGTTCAACAATAAAATTAATCTTGTGGAATACAATTTGCCTAATAATCGTACACGCGGTGTGATGCGAGGTGAGAGGGAGAAAAATTACCATGTTTTCTATCTGTTTTATTTTATTTTTTTCTTTAACAATTGTTCAGCAATCTTTGAAACGGAGGATGACGGACAGGAGGAGCTGAGACGCTGAGAAAGGACCGTGAGTGGAAAAGGGATTACTCATTCTGGTTTTGATGTTGAGGTCAAGTTTATTTACTAGGAAAATCAGTGAAGATAAAGACACCTGAAATCCAGGAAAGATTAGAGCCCTGTGCAAACAGACTATGCATAAAAGATGATTGCTTGAAGACACCCACATGCTCACACACAAACATCATTTTAATCAGCCAGATATCAAGGTCTTCCCGCTCTGCTCCATGGTTACCAATCCCTGCACCACAAGCTATGGAATGAATTAATGTGTACCTTGAGATTTTCTCAGAAATAATCAGTGCCTTCATTATGTTACAATCCAAAAACTATATTGTAATTTTTATTATTATTAGATTAATATAATACATTATAGAAGGGGGAAAAAATAGGCATGAATATATTGCAGTTTTCCTGGGCACCACGTTTGCGCCCTGGGGGTATAATAACACAAGGTTTTATATCACATTGAAACAATCAGTGTGGTGGTATGTGGTGTATCATAGATCCTGGGTTCACAATTGTGGACTTGTTTAACTCAATCTGTTTCCTTTGTGCTGGCTTGGATTTGGTGCTTGATTGTTGAGGTGTTAGCTTGTGACCCTTTGTCGCCAATTCGTTGTAAATGGCAAACCCTAAAATGATTTTTTGGGGGGTAATACCAACCTATGATTGAGTATCAGTCAGTCAGTTTGTCTTTATTCTCTCTTGTGTTGGACAACAAGGCAAGGCAAAAGCTGCACTTTAACACATGAAATACATGACATAAACAGTAAAATACGTTAAGAGGCTATAAATAAAAAAATAAAATAAAATAAAAAAACAGACCACCCACCTACCCCATACATACATACATACATACTTACATCCCATTGAATGCGGCATTGGCTACCTCCTTTTTTTGGCTGCACCCAACTGCTCATTTTTGAGCTAAATGGAGAAGGGAATACAATAATATTTAAAACGATTGAGCCTGCACAGTGGGACCCTGTACCTCCTACCTGAATTCAGCAACACGTACTCTGAAAACAAGGTGTGCGACGAATCCAATAGAATGGTGTTGGCCTGCCTTATGGTGGCCTGTATAAACAGGTCTTGTGGCATAAAGGGGGCAGGGGTACACATTATCTTACTTGCCATCCTTACCAGGTTATTAATCTGAGTTTTTGCCTTAACTGTTAGGGCTCCGAACCAGCAGGAGATCCCATACCTCAGTATGGACTCAATAGTTGCACAATATAAACTCAGCGTAATCCGCTATAGTATTGTTGGCATATGAACCTCCATTTTTTTATTTGTGTCATTGCAGCCATTGTGGCCTCAATCAGTGCCATGTTTTCAGTGTACTGTTCGCTCATAGTGACTCTGGCTGTTTGAACAGAACTTACTCATTTAGCAATAACTTCCATTTTTTTACAATGTTGTCTCTACATGTTGTCGAAGTTTCCCCCCCGAGCTGTTTTCTTCTTGTTTGAGTCTCAGTGGATCATCAACCACTTTTATACATTTTTCCTCCATGAAATGAGTCTGAAATGTGGAGAAAATGAGCAGAGGAATGGCGCATAGGAAATGAATCTCTTGATGATGATGATGATGATGGTATTTGTGCTTGTGTGGAGTCCACCCTGACCATGGAGCTACTGGTGGGTCAGCCCACAGTTTCACTCAGGAAACTGGATGCTGAAAGACAAGTTCTAGTGGTGGTACCTTTAATTTTTCTGTTGTGTTTCCCAAAGAAGGCAAATGATTATTATTTTATTACCCTAGAAAATAATTGCATTTTGTTTGTGTATGCAGCACAATTTTATAGTTTTATGACCGTATGATAGGATTTTTGTGATACCAGGACTTTCTGAAGTCAGGTTCTATGTATCGTCTATGTAAAGGTAAAAACAGGTTTTAACTTAGGGAAAAGTGAAACTTGTTTGACTTGCATGTCTGTCTTTGGAAGAAAGATGATTCTTTGAGTATGAAACATATGCAGACTTGTCAGAGTTGGACAGCAGGTGCATCTCTGACTAGGGATGGACATTTGAACCAATATGGTACTGATTTCCGGTACCTGGGAATTGATACCGCTACTCAACAGTACCAGTTTTCAGTACCTTTGTGTGTGTTTATGTGATAATAAATGTTCATCTGTTTAATAAGAAAATCTCAATTTTTTTTGTTTTTAACATTTTAATATCAGGGTGGTGCAGTGGTTAGCACTTGCACCTCACAACAAGGAGGTTCGACTCTTGGCTCGGGCCTTTCTGTGTGGAGTCTGCATGTCCTTCCTGTGCAGGGTGGGTTTTCCTCAGGCTCTCCAGTTTCCTCCCACAGTCCAAAGACCTGCTCGTTAGGTGAACTGATTACTCTAAATTGACCACAGGTGTGAGTGGGAGTGTGAATGGTTGTTAGTCTTTGTGTTAGCCCTGTAATAGGCCGGCAACCTGTCCAGGGTGGACCCCGCCTCCTGCCCATAGACTCCAGCAGACCCCTACGACCTAAGTGTGGAGAAAGCACGTATAGATGATGACTGACTGACTGACATATTCATTTCTCAATATATGGCGAGCGTGGCTTTCTATCAGCTGTGGCTACTGACGTCTTCACGCTCTTGTGTGTGCAATGCTGTGTTCAAGTCCAACATGGAGAATCGCCAACTCTTCCACTTCCTCAGAGTCACACGGATGCGTTCAGGTACTGAAATGTAGCAACGTTTGATTTTACGTGAATCGGTACTCGGTAGTACTAATTCGGTCAGTATCTAAAAAAGTACCGAATTCGGTTCCCATCCCTTTCTCTGACCCAGATCTAATATTAAATATATGGAGGGGGACGACTCTGAATCTTCATCTCTCACAGCCTTCACCAAGAAAAACTCCCGTTCGTACTTGTTTAGAAAAGTCTATAAAGATTTAAGGAAATACCGTCAGCATTGCTTTAAATCTTATCGAACTGCCTGTTGTCAACGGGCACATGTCGGGGCTGATCCAGTTTCACAAAAATAATGATTGACACCAGTTTAAAATCACATCTCCGGTCAGTCTCACCCCTCATCTGTGTATGTCCATGCATAAATTCACACTGCAGTTTTGCTAATGTTCTGCTTCACTTTGCTTTGCTACAACTTTCTTTGCTGGCCCGCTGCCTCCCCGAGATAAATGTTTGTAAGGGAAAGTGAAATCATTCTTTAACCTCATGTGGCTCTAACCACAGAGAGCCATTTGTTCTGGAAATGAACACTAATTTCAAATGCTCGGACAAGACAAACACACTTTGGGTGACACACAGAGACACAGAAAGAGGCATTATCATTCACCAGTTGCCTTATAAATCCTCAGCCAGTTGTTTTAGTGCAGCTGACTGGGAAGGAGGAATGTGAGCATTACCACCGCAGACATGCTTTATGTTCCTTATTACACCGGCTAATTGAATGTTTGTCTATATCTAATGAGCTCGGTTGCCCCTGGAGAATTTGTATATTGGTGTATGTGTGTGAGAGTGAGTGTATGGTGGTTCTGTAGATGTAAGATCCAGCCGTGCTCTGCAATTTTGGGCCCCATTTTCGTCAGCCAATCACACTGTACGGTTCTTCAAACAGGTTTCCAATCCGTCAATCATCTGTCAATCGTCATCAGGTACTTCGCGGCAATCAAAAGCCAATCCAGCTTCCTGTCAGGTCCCCAGAGGAGGGCGCGAAGAGGATGTGGAAGCAGAAATTAAAGGTATGTCACCGAGTCCGTCTGAAAGTCAAAGGCCGTTTCTCAATTCAAAGTACGCAAACTTGTACTCATGTACTTGGTGAGAATGTACCTGCAAGTCGGACTCTGAAGTACGGACTTGCGGGAAGGCGAGAACGCACCGAGGCTAAAGTGCGATTGAAACACCAGCGTACTTGACGTCACATCTCCGCTCGCTGTTGTGAAATGCATTATGGGTTATTTGGCTTCCCCAAGTCCACACAAGTCTGGTCTCATGCAGGCTCGATGATGAAGGAGGAGCGGGAACACATCCGGGTATTTCATGCGTTCTCGGGCAGATGTGTACTTTGAATTGTCACAGTTCCAGGTCTCCGACTGATGACGTTTCACGAATACACGAGAACGTAAGTAAGGACAAGTACGCATATTGAAAAACGGCCAAAGTCTTAAAGTCCACTACGAAACACCTGCCTTCATCACCTGCGTCTCCACATTTCAATACTGGTTTCAGTATCCAGACATGCTGGGAGTTATAACAGCTGTTCAGTGGAGGCTAAGTCCTTGTAATCATGATTAATTGCACAATCATGTGAAGGAAATGTTCCTTCTGTTTGCCCATTTATAAATGTTTCAGTGGATGCTGAGCTTGAAGTTGCACATTCATTTGAGCTCAAATCAAGTCTTAGACAGTTTTCAGATGTCGTCGGTTTTACAGCTAAAAATTCAGTGACAAATTTACACTGAATTATAACTTAACTCCGCAGAGTCTTTGAACTGATTGTGTCTTGTTGCTAATTGTTTTATAGCAGCTTTATGTTTTATTTCCTCATCTCATGACTCTTCTTTACCCTGATGTTTGTTCACAGCAGGCAGCCCTTCAAAGCTGAATTTCCCCGCTTTAGCTTTAAGGTGACACGTCAAGGTATTATAAATGACTTTGCAGTGTTTTGGCAGCTGATAAGCCTTCAAACTCACAAACCTGTCACTCAGACTGAACTTGCTCGACCATATTTTATGTCCACTGTTACCGTAAGCAACAGCCCCGCAGCAGTACAAGCCTTTGAATTTGTTTTTTGGGCAGCGTGGGACATGTGAGTGTCCTGCAGGACCTGTCAGGCACAGCTGACTTGTTTGTATTGCAGGTTCAGACAGACCGCCTGCATGGTAACGCTTCTGGCTTTAAAGGCAGCGGGTCTGGATTTAAAGGACTCGCTGGAAGATGAAATATCACAGCATTAGATTAAAATTTTAGACATCATGAGAAATTATTTTTTCATGTTTACCTTTATGTGCCAGAGGAGTACTTTTGAAATTGCTGACAATGTTTTTCTGGGGGCTTTAGGTCAAAGTGGATGTATTTTTTTTCTTATTTCTAATAACTCCAAACAATCTTGAATCTTGATAATCACCTCTAATATTGAAATATACGATTGTGTTTAAAACGGTAAGGTTCAGAAGCAAATAGGAATTTATGAAGAGGAGATATTTGCTTGAACAGTGATGTCATATGGCAGGAAATGAGCTACCGTATTTTCCGGACTATTGAGCGCACCTGTCTATAAGCTGCTATTGAATTTATTTAAACAGTTTCATGTGGTCCACTCTGACCAGGTCTGATGTGACGACGCTAAATGTATCGGCGGCACGGAGCTTGCTAGCTTGTAAAAAGCTAACGAGCTTTGTGCCGCTGATACGTGAGAAACACCGGAAAAAAGTAGCAGCTTATAGTTCAGAAAATACGGTAATTCGTGTATTTAAGCTAAATTGTAAAAAATTGTTAAATTGTTTACCTCAATTATTATTTACATTTAAGTTTACAGAATTATTATTGACACATTTTTCATTTTTCTTATAGGAGCAGCTAAGTTTAATGTATTGAAACTGCTGGTTTGGTTCACATTTACATTGCATTTGCTTGGTTGGGTCCTCCCGGCTCCTGATTGGTTCGTTAAGCCAGGTGATGGTGTGTGTAAGGAAGACTGCAGATAAAGAAATTTGTCTCCATCCTGCTTGCTCCTCCTTATTGGATGTGATCCACCACGAAGCCTTCACCTTACAAAACCATCACCATAGTGTGGAGCTGGTTCTGGAGTTGAGGTTGTTACTTTTGTTGCAAATAATTACATTTAGGGAAAGATCAGAGAATTTTCCTGTCTGGAAAAAATCCCCAAAATCCCAGCATATCCCTATCACTTTATTTTTAGTATGAGTATTTCACCACAAGAGTTTGACAGTGTTCAGTGTCCAGCATCAGTAGAGCAGGTTAATGCCTTAGCAGAGGTTTGTACTCGATAAGTACTTCCTAGTACTGTGCAGTAGGACTGTATCTTACCCTACAAAAGCTTGACGAGCTGTGAGTGTCGGGCAGAGCTGCTGCTGGCGTGTATGTGATGTGTGACATTAACCTCGCCTCTTGCTGTTGTCTCATTTTGGTCATTCCCAAACTGGAGACTCTGGATGAACCCAATTCAAAGCTGCTGGCGGTGCTAACAGTCTATACATGATGAGGCTCTCAGTGCAAGTTTAAGCAGGAAGGGAATTGTCTTCACTTCACTCACTCTGGAGAACAATTATTGTCATCCACCGAGCACCTCGGGTTTCTGTTCAGGCTTCTTGTTTAGTTTTTTTCCACATTAACAAGCTGATATGTCTCATTGCTGTCATTTCTGTGTCTGATAGTTTCTGTTCTCCAACAAATCAGGAATGAAAAGTCGTATTGGTGGAACTATCTCGACTAAACTGATACACACTGAGTAACTCTTTAAGGAAAACTCAGTGTCCAAAGTGATGCTGAGCCCTGTGATCTGATTGGCTGGGGTTCAGATGTGGCCACTTTTGTTGTAAATGTAGATCCAGCTCTTGGGTTTGGGCTCCGCTGTGTGGCCCAGATTTAGATGAATCATATGTCTGATTCCCTCACTTGTCCACTTTGAAGTCCTGTATATTTAGATGCATAATCAAACAATCACACATACACTCACATTCTTCTTTTTTTCTCCTCCATCCAATGGTATTGATTACCTCGTCTCGCCAAGAAGGCGCTCGCTCTTGGAGGAAAATAGGGCAGAAAATGGTGTAGAGCTATTGATTAGTTGTGAGGCATGACATCACAGTGTGGAGGGTTATTGGAGGGCACGCTGTCTTCTTTAATGTGCAGAATTTTTTTAAATGCATTTGCTTATTTTCAGATTCACGCTGATTAATTCTTGTGAATATACGCAACTGTGCATGAAGCACCTATGGAGTATCTGTCTCCTCTGTGAGCGTGCACGGGAATGTGTGCACGTGTCTTTGGCCGAGGGCTATCCGAGGACCCGGGTCATCTGAGGACAAAGTCCCTTCTTAATAAGCAGGCAGTGGGAGAAAGCGCTGATGTCAGCAAGAGTACAAGGGAAGTGCAGCACACACAGTCTGGCCCGGGCTGTATTTACAGCAGCAGCAGCAGCGATCTATCTGCTCCATATCTATGGTCCTGAGCCTGCATAATCATATCAGCACTGATCTTAAAAGCCACACATGTTGCAGCACTATCTATTTAGAAGCTGGATTTATTGCATCTAACTTTTCCCTCTGGGGAGCTGTGTATATCTGTGTGTTTTGTGTTTGTTTGTGCATCTATATGCGTGCACGCGTCAGTACTTATCTAAAATCCCCTGTGTTCCAGACCTAGTTGGTGTAATTCAAGCTGATCTTAATCTATGTTTCGCAGCCTCTTCTCCCAGTAAAGAAGAAGTAAAAGTACAATGATAGGGTCGGGGTCATTTCCTCCACCTAATTGCTACTAATAGGTTCTGTTACAGATAATCTGGGTCTAATGATGTGGTTAGCGGCCTCTCACACTTGCCCTGGGTCAGGCCCACACTATTGGAGATCCTCCGTTCAATATGTGTTTAAGTTAAGGGCTTCCTGTCTGCTGAAACTTGGCCTCGGATGTTCAAAGAGCTTTTTCCTGCTCGTTGAGGAGACAGAGGAGCCAGCATGGGTCCTGTGGATTTGGGCTAAGCTACACGGCTACACCACTGACCCCCAGTAATTAGAGATTCCCATTTGGAGCTCCTCCAGTTGGATCAAATAACCCCCTACGAATTTAGGGAGAAGGAAACGTCGAAACAGTTTCTACTGAGGATCGTGAAATTTGAAAGATGTTCAGTGGCAACTTTCATTTTATATGTATTTATATTTTCATTGAAAAAGATGAAGCCAGATAAAATTTCCTATGATATACTGTTTACACAAATATACATCACTGTCAAATGAACTTAAAAATATTAAGTTTACTTAACAAAGACTAAAATTTATTAAGCTTTTTTTTTTCAAGTTAAAATAACAAGCATACATTATACACACAATGTTTTTTTGCGTCTATATTTAATAATAATGGTTGGATTTATATAGTGCTTTACAGAGACTATTATTCATTCATACTGGTGGTAGTAAGCTAAGTTAGCTACAGCTGCTCTGGGGCAGACTGACGGAGGCGTGGCTGCCAGTCTACGCCTACGGCACCTCCAACCACCACCAAACCAGTCATTCAACATGAGGCAAAGGTGGGTAAAGTGTCTTGCCCAAGGACACACCGACAGTAAATGGGAGGAGCAGGAATTGAACCACCGACCCTTCGGTTGGTAGACGGCTGCTCTACCACTGAGCCAGAGTTTTGCGGAACACGAAATATTTAGTTGTTTTGACACAAAAGTGACACATTTTACTTTCACCATTTTTTTTTAAAGTCCACTAAATGTAATGAACTTCAGTAAAAGCTACATAAGAATCATTGCCTTAAACACACAAATTATTTTACTATGTGATTAATAAACCCATTTACAGCCTACGTCATCAAGAAGCTGTGTGCGCATGTTGGCAACAGAAGTGCTATGTCCCATTGTTTACCTGGTATTGTCTGCACCTCTCTGGGAAGAACCACGTGGAAATTTAGTCCATCAAAATGTCTGGTTGTTGTGTTTTTTTATCTTGTGCAGAGACTCCTTAGTGAGTGTGGAAGCTAGCTGTTAGCATTAGCAGCGTTAGCCACGGTTTTGGTGCATGCCATCAGCCTGTTATCATTTTTATATTGGACACTGGCAGTTTAGATTGTTATGTTATATTAACGAGGCTTGACAACCGAGCTTCATCGTACATAACGTTTTAATCTCGTCAACGCCACAACAACTGTTACCATGACAACCTTCCGGGTACCGGCAAGTGCAAAAGGCTAATACATCACAGTTAAGTTATCTGAGCAGTTTATGTTCATTTCTGTTAAGGTAAAGAAAGTGAAA
>OOFC01020670.1:0-46184 GCA_900323345.1 Pseudochromis fuscus
GGCAATGCGTTTCAGGCAGTTTGTCCAGGTAGAGTTACCGTCGCTCATGCGCAAATCGGCAGGAAGTGACCGGCAGCGAACCGAACAATAAAGAGGGAAGACAGGAAACAGCACGGTTTTGTTGGTTTACGTTTTTTTTAAAAAACACTAAACAGCATGTTAGCCCTCTCGATGGGAAATTTGAAAACAAAAAAGCAAGACCACACAGTCAACCAACAAAGTATTATGCACACTCTGCAGGAAGGAGTTTTCTTTTCATCGAAGCCCTTTCAGATTAAAATACCACATTAACAGGAAGCAGACGTTAGTCGGGGATTGACTCGGGCACTGAGAACAATACAGCAATGTACTGATATTAGAAAATGTCCTTTTACTTTGTACTTTTGAATATTTAAGTATTTTTAAATGCATGTACTTTTGAATACTTAAGTATTTTTTGAAAAGTTAGTACTTTAGTACTTTAACTTGAGTAACATTTTGACCAATAACTTTTATTTGTAGTTGAGTAAGATTTGACCATGAGTATCAGTACTTTGACTCAAATACTGAAGTTGAGTACTTTGTCCACCACTGCCATTAAGATGTGACAATAATAAAATTTACTTCAAGATGAGTCTGTACCTGTTGCTTCCTCCTTCTTCTTCCTCTTCAGCTCCTCCACACAGCAGCGGTGTTTAACCTGCCCCTGCTGCTTCTCTGTCGCTACTGTCTGTGCTTAAATATTCAACAGATAAAAGTAATTTAATTGTTTCTTTTTTCTTTCTTTTTTTTACAGGATCCCATCTTCTGATCTTGGCCAAAATTTAATTATTGATTCTTTTGGCAACACCCATTAGAAATCTTTTGTTCAGAAGTTTTTCCACAATGTTGCAATCAGATCGTCAGACAGACAAATAAATCAGGTAAAAACTCTTAACACATCTTTCACTGCTTAAAAAAAAGCACCAGTGTGAACAGAGTAGCTCCTGTGCAGTGAACACACAGCAGACTCACACACTGTAAATGGAGGTTACATTGTGTAATTACAGCATCGTTTTATTTTTGAAAAAACAGAAACAACCTCAAATGGACTGAAGGTGAAGCTATTTTTACACAGTATTCACTCACACACACACAGACAGAAAACAATTCTATAATTAAGATTACTGGGTCGCCTCAGCATGAATCATGATCCCTTTAACTATGCATACCCAAAATGGGCCAAAGGCTTAATGCCTGTGGGTCCCACATGACAGGAGCAGTAATATGTTTTAATGAGCCCGGGTCCCTGGATGAGACTCTGCATTTGTCATTCAGGTCCTGAGCTGGAAAAAAAAAAAAAAGTTTAACACTCTCCGCCATTAAAAGCGTGGCAGGAAGTCTGTGTTTTGACCAATCAAATGTCCCACAGTGTGAGACGTTTTCAGCGATGAAACATTTAGATAAAGTCGAGGCAAAGACTCCAATCACTTCTGAATATTACTGATGATATCTGCTTAGGATTTTCTGTCTTTGGTGTCAGGACTAGAGGTCACACAGTCAACTTAAAGCTCCACAACAGTATTACGTGGGTGGAAATTTTAAATAGAGATGCACAAAACTGCACAAAATTATGTTTACTTTCTGGACAGTTTTTCCACTTTGGGCCTTTCTTTAAAAAAAAAAGAGTGAAATGAATTTCTACGAGAGGAGTTGACCTGTTCACATTTTCACAGACATGCTCGGTGTAACAAGAGGGTTAAAGTTGACACTGCTTTATATTCGGGGTCAAAAGCAAAAAAAAAAAAGGTTGAGAGGCACAGATTAATATAATACAGATGTCCATATTTTGCTTTTCTTCTGTCCTTTTACTGCTGCTATTTCCCCTCCATATTAAATATTCTGATTAATATCCCAGGTGCATAAAAGTCAAAGTATTGTGAAAAATGTACGAAACTTGTGCAAGCCACTGGTGCAATGTCTCAGTGAAATAAATCATCATCCAAAGTGAACAGAAGTCCAGTGAAGTCCACCATTAAGATCCTGGAAACCACTAAGAGACGAGTATCTTTGTGGTGAGTTACACAGAAAAGCTTACATGACACAACCAATATACAGTAGGAGGGTTGAGAGACACATGTCGTCAGTAACACTCTGTGGAAGTAGCTGCTGCAGATCTGTGATAACAACAGCTGAAGTAACCCCCAAAAATACACAAAATCAGCCGTCATTCAATCTGTGTGAAGTGACAAGGCCACTCCAACACATGCAATCATACAGACAGCTTAACAATCTGTACCTCAGAATAAACAAAAACACCAACAAACAGCTAAAGTAAACTGTCTCATATCTACTGTATTAATGTAATTCACATGTTAATGGTAAAACTGAAGTTACTCTTCCTCCAGCATTTTTAGTAGTTACATTCAAAGAGCTTAGGTTGCAATATGAGCTGGTTAATGCCTCTTTAAATTAGTTTGAATAACATATTCTCCAAACAGTGTTTTTAGTCATTGTAGGGTAATAATTGGACATTTCGAGGAAAAATATGGAAAATAGTTTAATTTGCAGAGCACATTTTCAGACAATTCATCCAGACAGTGTCTCCAAGTGCTGCATTCAGGTGTTGTTGTGAAAAAATATATAGTCGTTATCCCCAATATTTCTATAAATCATTGAAAATGTACAAGAAGTAGAGATTTCTGAAAAGAAGCTCTGGAGAATTACCGTATTTTCCGCAATATAAGGTGCATCAGATTATAAGGCGCACCTTCAATACAGAATAGAAACTACTGTAGTGGCTGGGGTTGTGTTAAAGTGAATGTCAACAAAACAGTCAGATAAGTCAGTCAGTCAAACTTTATTAATAGAAAACAAACCAACGTTCTGACAACTCCGTTCACTCCCAAAACAAGCTAGTACATTCACAATACAGTACCGTACGTACCGGTATTTGCTCCTCCTTCGTTGAAAACAATGTATTTCCAACTCCATTTGTCACAGTTCAAAGCTACATGAACAGCTGTTTTATTTTTGTCTCCGAGGTAACGTCAGTGATGTAGTGTTAACAGAAACATTTATGAAGAAACAGTCTGATACCGCTACAGTAAATCAAACGTTAGTGCAATCACAATATACACCCCCTGACTACGGTAGCCATAATTAACCAATATTGATCCATATATAACGCGCATCAGATTATAAGGCACCTGTTGGTTTTTGAGAAAATTAAAGGCTTTTGGGCGCACCTGATAGTACGGTAAAAATACAGTACTGTGGAAGTTTTAAAAAAAGTTCAATAACATCAGTGGCCACGAGGTGCTGGCTCCAAAAAACTCTTCTCATTAGTGATCTTTTATTTTATTTGACCTACCCCAGCTTTATGTCAGCAGGATCCGCTGATTCAGTTTCTGCCTTTGGATCGTTGCAGGTCTTTGGATTCACAGAGGCTCTTTTCCCTTTACTGGTCTCTGCTTGTAATTCCTTTTCAGTCCCACAAACACACACATGAACATGATTGAAGGGTTCATTCAAGGGGAAAGACAAATGATGTGGCTGTGACCTGTATAAACACCGGTGTGATTATGAGAGTGAAGAATCATTAAAACTGCTGAAGATGTGTTCACATTTAAAAACCCTGGCACTAGCAGCAGGTGACTGGAGCAGGGAGGCGGGCGAGCGCTTGTACCTCCTGTTCAGCGTGTCTGTTTCTCTCCAGCTCCTTCTCACGGAGCAGCCTGGCTCGGTGGAGGAGACGCAGCGCCTCGTCTTTGATCTCCTGCTCTAACAGTCTGGGTCTGAACATCACCTGGATGAGACATCTCTAAAACAGGAGATGATAGCATGTCTCCAATATGCAGCAATAACACTGGTGGTTATGGTGTGTTTCTTTCAGATTACAGTGATCTAACACCCTGGCAGTTTTTACATTTAAATCTCCTCTTCGTTTTATGAAGTGAAAATTTAAATCAGCTCTGGGCAGCATCCTGTTTTGGGGTTTCTCTGGCGTTAAGCACTAATCCCTCTGTTTTCCAACTGCAGACTATTAATGCCAAATGGATTATTGTAGAGGGAAAGTGTCTCGCTGTCAAACTGAGGGAAAAAAACCTTCAAATTGTCAGAACCCACAGGAAAAAACAGCAACAGCACCTGATACTGCATCCAGTAGAAATAAAAGGAACATTAAGATCATAGGTTTTTTTTTATCATGCTCTAAAAATAGTGCAAAAAAGTGTTTGTTCACTTCTACCAGGTGTACAGTAGAGGGCATCATTACACTATAAAGACGTCTGCTGTGATCCAGCGGCAGCTATGATGGCTGTTTGTCTCACTGCAATTATGGTGCTGGAAAAAAATCCTGTGAGAGATCTGTTTCCACTGTGATCATTATGTCTTGTTTGCAAATGATCCTAATAGCTACAAATGTACTTCCTAGTCTCAGGTTTGGTTACCTCATACACTGCATACAGTATACTGCATAAGCTCAACTCAAGAGACTTTGGAGTGAGATGTAGGAGTAAGATTATTATGTTTCTGCAGCGGTTGCTATGGTAAGATGTTAGTGATGCGTAAAATATCAAATACAACCACACAACATCAGGCTGCAAAGAATTACCAAGGCAATGGAGGGTAAGGATGAGGTCAGCTAAAATATTGATCTTGTGTTAAAACTCACTCTGTTTGAACAGATTTTAAAATCCCATATTAAACCTGCACTTGTAAGACAACAGCATCAGCATCAGGATTATGTTCTTGTCAAAAAAGGAGGTTATAGTTGTTTTCCATCCTCCAGCAAAATGGTATTTATGTGATAATTAGTGGAGTGCCACTTGAACCTAAGTGTAAGAGGTGTTATACTCGACCTCTCCAGGAAGAAGTCGTCCTGCTGAAGGGGTGATGCTGATGTCCAAATCTTCTGGTAGGACGAACGAGAACAACCTGGGTACTGCAGGAGCAAAGGCACCTTTGACCACTGGAGTGACAGGTTGTTTGGGATGATCAGCGAAACGGTGAATCAGGTGAAGTACGGCAGTGGAGTGGTCACCCACTGCGGTGGCCCCAAACTGGACAAGAGAATGGGAGAGCTCCAGAGGCGGCTGGACGCCTACTGCTCGGCAAGAGAGGAGAAAATCTCTGAGGACAAGGAGAAAATGAACAGTTTGGTTATGAATCAATGAATCATAGCAGACATGTTGATTAAATCACATCCCATCATTCAACCAAATGTCCCATAAATCAGCAAAATTATATATGTGACATTTAATTTACACACAGTGAAGGACTAGAAATTAACCTGTTAATTCCTGACTTGCAGCTGAGTTGGAAGTTATACTCCTTGGCCATTTTGGCACTGAAAACCACATCAACCTGCAGGGTTTCTTGAGGGAGCAGAGTACCAAAGCCATCGTTAGGCTGGACCTCAACAAACTGTAATTTGAGAAAAGACAAACATTTGCCAAAACTGCCAAATAATGTATTTACATTGAGTGATCATCCCTCTCTATATCAGCAGATTTTACTGAGGAGGGTACATGCTCCCATGGGATTCAAACTGTCTATTCAAGCATGATGGACTGACTTAATAGAATTTCACTCATTGATATCCCTCTCTCTGTACAATGTTCACTCTCTTTCCACAGTATAAAAGCTGGATAAAGTTACTGTTGATGCAAACGTAACAAATCTCAATCATATGAAACTGGCACTATCTGGCATGACAGCAATAATAACACCACTGCTTATATTTTATGGGCGCATATTTTTTCATCTGGATCCTGGCACTTTATAAATACAGTAATATGAGACACACACATTCACAGCATTCACGCAGTACCTCTGGGACACCTAAAAAGCCAAAGTCTTGAGGCAGGAGGGACAGATTGGTGATGCCAATGCTCCTCTTCACCGAGTGGTAAATGGAACAGAAGCCAAAGTCCACGTCAGTCTGGTCAAACTGCAGATCTGAGGACGTCACCACCGCGTGGACCGTGAACTGGGCAGGCTGCACCTGCACAGGAAACATTTTCACTCGCCATTTTTCTACAAGTCTAACATTTTCATAAACATCAGGGAGGAAAAATTCAGCTCCCATCACACTTTGTTTCCCCTGTAACATACAATACTTCTTATTCTCTGTATTTAATTTTAAAAACATACTAATATTATAGTTTCTCAGGGTGGTTTGACTTTACTTTTTAAACCTTAATCATACAGTTTCATAGTCCGATTTAAGAAAAAAATGGAGGAGAACATACATATATTATTAATGTTTTTAAAAAAAGTGATTAGTCTGTGATTTCAGTAATTAATAAACTGTATTCTCATTAACCTGAGTTTTCCTCCAGTGAACACAGTCGTCCTTTCTTACTGAGTTTGTGTACAATCCAAAACACAACTCGACCTCAAAAGGAGGAGTTTTAAAAATTTAAACCAACCTAACTTCTTTTTATCGGTTTCTTTCTTTCTGTGCGTTATGTTATTCAGTATTTTTCTTCTTGTTAACAAACCACATAAGAAAACGTAAAAATAATGACGTGTTGGTCCATCTCACTGTACCGTCTATATACATTTGATACGTGGCTAGAAAACCGAGTTCTCCTGAGATTTTGTGTGCAGTGTTTTTTCTTCTTTCTTGAGATGACGTCTTCTTGAGTCATGTCAGCTCTCAGCAGATGACCTTGTTTACTGGTCTCTGCACCATTGCTTTCCAGGCTGCTGTGGCGTCTGGTGACTACATGCTGCGTAGATGAATGTGTATGTGTGTGTGTGTGTGTGTGTTTTCGTGGTTAAATGCCAGGAGCTCAGGGCCTGGGGCTGGGGGCAACAGCTTTGGTGCTTCACGGGAACATCCTGGCCCGGTCTTTGGCTCCTCGTCAGACCCCATCACCCCTCCACCCCACAATCTTCTCCACTCCTTACCCTGGTAGAGATGGGCTGATTGGGGAGGGAGGGGAAGGTGACAATCTGGCGAGAAGACTGACCAGATTTAGATTTACTAAAAAAGAAGACTGGCATAAATGCAACACAAATATCTAAGCAGCTGCTCTGTGGTTTTTGGGTTTTTTTTGTTTTATAAAGGCTGCTGCTGATGACTTGAAGGAATTCGATTGTAGTGTATTTTCCACTTCAAGGACTTTCTTATTGACTGTTGTTGCATTTCAAAATGAAAGCTGGAACTTTAGAGGAGGATATGAGACTCTTGAGAGGAATGACACTGAATAGCAAACTGTGTCCTTGTAAATGTTTGTTGCACTTAAGTCTGCACAAACTAAACACAAGTAATAACACAAAAGTAAAACATGTGCCAGTCCTCTACCTCTCTTTTCATAATTTTAACCTTTGTGGTAAATATAGGGTGAAAAATATGATCCGACAGTGTATTTTACGTGGGCATATTTTACATATTTGATGCATCCTGTTTGCACAATCAAATCAAGCATGAAAAAAAAACCCCTTATCACAGGTTTTAGTCGAACATGGAAGTTGATACTAATGTGTGTGAACATCTTCTCCAGGTTTCTGAACCTGTGTAGGTGCAGCTTCAACCAAGTGATAAAACAGAAACACAAACAACAGCAGCAGTAAAAACCTTCTAGTGTTTGAATGAATGAATAAATGAGTTTTTTCACATTGAGTTTGAGGAATGAAGGAGTTAAGGCACTGAAACTGTTGACACATGCAGTGGAGCAAGTCAGGTGGAGCGACAGTCACAATAAGGTCAAGTCATGTTAATGATTTTAAATGTGTTGGTTTGTGTCTGTTAACATCACAGATATAAGGCAGTAGCCAGGAAACTAGCAGTTATCAGGTATATGGGGACATTTATAACATGACTAGAGAAGTTAACTATGATTCTCAGGGTGCACTGTTAAAGTTAAAGCATCATTACACTAGTTGAATATGTTATACAATGATATTGCCGTGTTATGTTAATGTCAGTGTACCTTAGATGAGGCATTTTGAAATTGCTTTCTCAAACTGCTTAGAGGCTGAAAGGCATGACATTTAATACAATAACTCCATCACGAAATCAATTAATCAATAAAGAAATGAGTAAAATCCACCATATAATAAGCACTCTGCGGCAAAAGAGGAAAACACATACATTTAATTCCTTCCCTTCCCATTTTGAGCTACTGAAGACATTTTCAGCTAAACAATGTGGGATAACCTTTATGCTCGGCTTATTAGCGCCCGTGGAGTAACTGGGCCTTGAGGGTGGAAGATAATTTTAGCTTGTTACCAGCAAAATAGGTTACAACCTTCAGTGGCTCTGCTTCTGTTTGGGACAAAGTAGGACACAAGCACTGCACTGCACTATAGGTTGGCTGCTTTCAGAATCACAAAGGATGTTTACAGCACAATAGATGTGACATGTATGTATGTATATAAAACTTAAGGTGACACAGACCTGGCCTGCTACTTGCACCATCATTGGAACCTCCAGGACTCCTGTGTCACTATCAAAAAACCTACTGGCATCCTTGGATAGGGAGCATCTATAAGAAGGCAGAGAGGAAGTTAGTTTCATGCAAAGTGGCACTTTCTCATTAAACAGCTTTCGAGCAGAGAGACACTAGTTAGGGGTTGAAAAACAAACACATAACTGCAACAATTATTTTAACGATTGTTCTTTTTTTATTTTCAGTACGTGAGATGCTAACAGTCAAAAGCCACGAGCCACCGTCGAGCTTTTCAAAGAACGATAAAGATTCAGACCCTGAAGACCCATTACTTTACTTTAACCCACGACTGTAGGATCGGCTCGCCAGGGAAAGCAGCAGAGAGATGTAGAGCGCGCCTCCACACTACTGTAGGTTGTAGCCATGGTGATGGGAGACGTAAGTATGATTCAAAGAGGACCAGTAGTCATGCACAGGCTTATGTAAAACTCCAGTCCCTCAATATCCCCCCTGTGTCAAAAGCTGCTCTCGTGATAACATACATAAACACTGCATATACAGTGTGTGTGGATGTATAATTCATTATCATGTAAACACAGGTCAAATGTCTGAGAACCATCCACGTCCTCTCACTTTCTCCCAACGTCTTCCTCCTTTTCCTTCCTCCTCTTTGCCTCCTATCAACTGTCTCCTCTGTCTTTCCCTCTGTACACTCTTAATGCCGGTTGAAGGCTTGAGAGCTAATGCTGTAAATGTCAGTGGTTTTAAGGCTCTCCAGATGTCAGTGTGTGTGTGGGTTTTTTTTTTTTTCAAACGCTACCACCAAGTCTCGCCTTCAACAAATCTGTCAGCCTCAGGTTCGAGGACAGGTTTGTGGTTTGTTACTTCATATTTCCCCAGACCTCACGGCCCGCGCACGCAGCTGCTGTAAACATGCCGCTCTACGATGCCAGTCCTCATGAGTCAAAACTAAAAAGGTCATTTCCTCACACATCAAAATTAAATCTCTGCATTTTTCAAAGTATGTTTTTTTTTTTCCCCCTCAGTGGTTTGACCAATGAGCGCAGAGGGTGTATTTAAGGAAGCACTCTTGTTCTGCCTGCTAATAGAATCGCTGCTGGAGAGTCACTTTTGAATTAGCTTGGCAGGGCAGAGTGGAAAAGCCTGGTGGGGCGTCGCCAGGCCCATATGCTCGGGAGAATTTTGAGGATGGATGGCGTTTGAGATTTGTCAGTGTCCTGCACAGATTTACTTGTGTACTCTCCTCTCTGTAACCAGACTATCCACATGTAATTCTCCCCCACAGTCTTTAATGGCACTTCTGAGATTAGTAGAGGACACAGTAAAACTGACATAGCTCTTCTAACTTCAGAGATGCAATGAATTTCACTTAGGCCGAAATGTCTGGACAGGACCTGATCTGTTTTATTCTTTTGAGTAATTTGCATCCTGCTCCGTCAAAAAATCTGGACAATCCAAGAGGTGGTAATCATGTTGATCACCTATAATCCACAAAGCTGAAAAACCTTAATTTACTTTAAGAGCTTATGATTTCAGGATAAATGCTTCTTTCACGTGATAGGAGCAAAAACAATGCATTGACTACATACATATTTCTCTTCGATGGGGACTCGATTTCACTTCACCATTAAAAAAGTGATTACGAAAAGGATTACAAAACGGATTAAGAGGCTTAGGGATTTTTCACGATGGGAAAATGAATGGGCAAAAAAAATTACAGCAAATAACCATGAAAGAAATGGTGGAAATCACGTTAAGCAAACAGGTTAATTTGTTTGCTTTGTTTTTTTCCCCACTCGCCACATCATTAATGTTTCTGATAGTGATGTCAGCCGTTTACCAGCAGCAGCTGAAGCGCCGGTAGAGCTGTTCAGCGTAATCTGTGGTAAATCATCCTTGTAATCTCCCTTTTATCAGCCGGAACTGTCAGGGCCGGACCCAGTGCTCGCTCTTCAGAGATTACTGCTCATTCAAGCAATCCATGCTCTAATGATGCTGTCATCAGGTTTACACAGCAAAAATGAGGAAGCCAAATCACTGTTAGATCCTCTACCTTTAGATGGATTTACTTGACCACGAAAAGTATTTTTTTCTGTAATGTTGCTGACAAACAAATCAATGTATCCAAAAACAAAAAACCCCATTGGAAGAGCTGATGCTAACAAATATAGCACAAACCACAAATAAGACCAACTAGTTGTACAGAATTACAACTCTCAAATATTTCTTTAGCCATTGAGAAAAATGTTAATTTTCAAAGTAACTCCTATCACGTCTTTGTGACAAAATTAAATATCAAAATATCCTCTAACATGAACAAGCTGAATGAACAACACGTCTGATTATCATCCCTACAGAGTCCATCTGAATTCAACAGCATTCCTTTTTAGCCGGAGAGGGTCACCAACATGTGAACTATTGTCCTTGATATTGTGGAGAGGGGATTATGTAGTGTAGTGTAGTGCGGTGGATATGTGAGGGAAAAGTGTGGGCAGGATGGTGACAAATAAAGGTGGAGGAAGACAGGCAGAGAGGGATGAAGCGAGGGAAAGATGGTGAACGATGTGGGCAGGTTGAGCGCAGTGTTTCAGAGCAGGAAGCAAAAATGTGCTCACCCTCTCCCAAAAGCCTGAGGAGGGAAGGCAAAGAAGCAAACACCTGTGTAAAGAATGAAAGCTATGAGTCATTTTAGGATCCAGATTTAACAGTGCATGAGTGTGTGTGAGTGTGTGTGTGTGTGTGTGGATGAGGCAGTGAGGGAGAGCGGTGCTGCTAATGAGGATTTGGGAATCCAATCACAGGCTCTGGCTAGAAGAATAGGCAGTGCCATTTTAAATGACACACCGCCACTGCAGAAAACAAAAGCAAACCTACCAAAAATCAACAGATTGGAAGGCAAGATCCAACCATGACAGAGATGACACACACAGGGACACAGCTTGCTGAAAATCTATTTGTTTCCCAGTCCCAGTTTGAATTGTGTGAATTTCCGTCGTGGGTGGAGGATGCTCTTTGGGGCTCTGGGGCATCTTAAAGTATAATTCTGGTCTTATTTAATAGCTACAGCCATCATCTTCATTACTTCTCACACTGCTCTCACCTAACCCCAGTTTCTGCTTAGTTGTCAGTAACATCATTACATTACTGAGCAATGTATTTCCTGATGTAAATTCCTGATGATCTTTTAAAACCCAGAAGGTCATTCAACAGAACTTAAAGATATTTCCAGAAGACTTTTACCATCTAATCTGATTCCCTTCCATAGACAGTAAAATTGATTCTTAACCCAGTTCCCAAGTTGTGACTCCAATCCTTAATCAAAACAAACATGGCAGTCAGAATGGGAGTAATATTTCTGTGGAATAGAATAGAATAAAATATACTTTATTCATCCCCTTGGGTGAAATTCAAGGTTTCCAGCAGTTCACAGTAAAATAGGCTTCACAATAACAACAACCACAACAACACAAAAAGACCAAATTCAATATATGTAAAAGTTAGAATATTAAAAATACATATATTTTAAAATGACTGACTGACTGGCGAATTTTTTGTATGCTAGGAGTTGACTGTATTTTATGTTGGAGCAATTTGACACAAGAACTTCCTTTGGGAAAAATACTACAAGAACGCAACCCCCCCACTAAAAGGTAACAATGTTTTCCTTGTAGTTTCCTTAGTAGTTTTTCCATAGTGTTGTTAACAGCGCACAGACAAACCAGTGTGGGCAGAAAAACAAAAACATTGTTTATTGTTATTGTTATTGTTCTACCATCCCATAGATCTGATATGTTTACTAGTTCACTGAGAAAAAGAAAAAAAGTTGAATGTTTAGCTTTAGGTGTCATTAAAAGATACTTCTGATAAGACTGCAGAAACACTGCCACAACCATGTGACAGGATCACTGCAGTCGTACTGAAACTATATTGTCTCACAGATTAAACAACTTCTGAATTTACATACATTCTTTTGATTGTAGAAAACAGGCTTTATAAAACTTTTGTGGGACACATCCCTCACACACTAATTAGTTCAGGCAAAAATAACAATCCCCCTCATCCAAACACCTAAACACAATGTTCGACTGAATAATGAAAAGAGATGAAACGGGAATTCAGGTCATCAGGTTATTGCCAGATTTATTTTCAGTAATGTCGCTTCCCGTTCTCGTATCTCAACAGTTACCTCGGCAGGTTCGGTGTCATCATAACAGACAGAACTAATGGCCAAACCTACAAAATAAATAACCCAGAATTATCATTTAAAAACAACAGTGTTGCCAGCGAGAGCACAGAGAACTGGGTCTGGTGTCTTAGGTTATGTAAGCTGAATCAGAGCCAGCATACAAGCAGTGGTGGATGGTGGATGCATATAGAGGAATGAGAGGAGTTTGATAATAACAGAGAGAGGCAGAATGAATGTAGAGTTAGAGGGGAAGTGAAGGAGCACAGAGACAGAGGACTGCAGCGAGAGAGAGAGAGAGAGAGAGAGAGAGAGAAAACCCAAAGAGAAAGAAGTATAGTTAAGCACAGAGGTGAGAGGCCAAGAAAAATGAGAAGTATGTGTGAGAGAGTGGGAGAAGACAGCACAGAAGCGAAAGAGAGAGACAGAGAGAAAAAGTGTGATACAGAGGGAGTAGGGAGGGGGTGGAAGCTGTAGTTGTGTTAGTGCTTGTGAACGATGCACCATCTCAGCAGCAGCACAAGTAAAGCTGTACTCTAATCCTCGCATTAAAACCTCTGCTGATTCACTAAGGCAGATTACTGACATTTTCCCACTTTCGTCTCCTGTCCCCCAGCCCCACGATGACCAGTGCATGCCCTCAACTTTTGTCATGTGTAAACCTCCTGCGGTTATAAATATTTTTCCAGCTATCAATACACAACGCTGCTGAACTGTGGAGGGAAAAAAAAAAAAAAGGAGGGTGGGCAGAGGAATGCTAGTGCCCACGCTAAGTTTTTACATACTGCACGCCTCTCATATTTGCCCTGGGGGTCCCCTGTCCGCTCTCTTGGCATTCAAACCGCAGTTCAACTCCTGCCTCTCCATCTAAATATAGAGCCTGTATTGTTGTTGAAAGGATTACCATGTCCTTCAAAGTCATTAGAAACCATTATCAGAAGCCTTCATGCCCCTGTACTCTGAGTGCAGGTGTGCTGAAGCAACTCTTTTACAGCCGCTGGTTGTTGACTGGCTACC
The DNA here is from genome assembly GCA_900323345.1 of Pseudochromis fuscus. Lineage (NCBI taxonomy): Eukaryota > Metazoa > Chordata > Actinopteri > Pseudochromidae > Pseudochromis > Pseudochromis fuscus. The sequence goes on from OOFC01020670.1 coordinate 13,582, forward strand.
TTTTTGTAACTCTGTCAGACTCCACTGCTCGTTTTCATCAAAAAAGGAAAAGCTACCTTAGAAGCACTGCAGTAAAAAAACATAGCAATTTCACATTGGATTTATACAGCCAGCACTACACATATTAGGTAGGTAGTCACTGACATGCACCTTGTGTTTGTATCATTGGCTAACATTTTGATTATTAGATGTTATATCCACCAAAGAGGTTACTGCCTGTGTTTGTCTGTCTGTCTCTCTGTTGACAACATGATGAAAAAAAACTACAGACAAAGCTAAAGTGATGAAGCAAGGGTGGTTCATGGACTCACATTTTAGAAGTTTTGCATTTGAACATTGCTCTGTTGGTTGTTTGGAGCCAGAAATGATCACACTTGGATATCAAGGGAGTGAGGAGGTGGGTCTGACCCTTTAGCCCGAGGATGCTAACCAAAGTGCATGAGACTTGAGCTAAGCTAAACATGCTGTTTTTGAAGCTTAATATCTACTTAATGATGAAATGATTTTCAGATGGACCACCAGATGCAGAAGAATTCCCATTAGCTAACGGTATCAGAATGACTTGTAGGAATGTTTTTTCGTCGTTATTGAAAATGAACATTTTTGAATTAAAATCAATTGGAGCCAGAATTATTTTGACACAGCATCTAGTGGCTGTCGGTGGTATTGCACTTTTTTGTATTACCACAGTGGCCTCAATTTTGAGCCCTGGTTGCTTCGTCCATTTCTATATACAGTCTATGGTTTAAAACCTGTCTGATCAAATAACTGTTTCTGTCTGCATTTTTTTGTTTTGTTTTTAGCAATGCTGTAGTATTTTCAGACCACATAGTTCAACCAGTTAGGAACAATGTTATAATCACTGATAGAAACAATGGCTGAAACTGTTAAAACAAGGTCTAATTTAAAACCACAACTATAGTGTCACAACTATATGTCCTAACACATATATCTACTTCTACAAGCCATTCAGTCAGAATAGTTGAGTTCTACAGAAAAACTGTTGGGTTCTCCTATGTTGAAGAAAGTGAGGTTGGGAGGTCATAAAACCGTAAGTCAGTCTACCTACATATAAAAAGTCTCCTTTGGGGTGAGACAGTTTGCACTTTCAGAGAGTGTTGTTAGAATCTTAACAAGCTTAGTCTAAAATAAGATTATCACTGCTCCAGTGATTCCATTATCATTGCATCCTCTACGTGTCCTCTTCCTTACCTCGGCATGAACTTCAGTTGGGCATTAAAAGTTGACTGGGCCTGGATGAAGCCGGTCTTTGGTAGGATCTCCATGTGATTCCTCATTTCCGGGCTCACCTCAAAGGTCAGCTTCAAAGCTGTGGTGGCTCTGCCATACAAGAGATATAGTTTCATGAGCACAATGCCAACACACCAAGTGCATCCAGGACAATCTATACTTGTAAATAACAAACATGTAAAAAGCAGTTGACATGCATGGAAAACTGTGAAGGCAAATCTGCACATGTAGGTGATGATTACAGCGCCACATGACCTGGACTGGCTCTCTGGTGTGAGAGTTGGATGCATTATATGAACGTCGACTACCTTGATCCCAGACGCATACTTGCCAAATGCTTACTGTCCACATGAAGGCCACACTCCTTACTGTATTGTAATGATGTTTGACGTAAATCTCACCCCGACCGGTCGAGGCAGATGGCCGCACACCCTGAGTCCAGTTCTGTCTCAGGTTTCTTCTCATTAAAAGGGAGTTTTTCCTTTCCACCGTCGCCAAGTGCTTGCTCAAGGGGAAACTGCTTCTATTTCTATCTGTATTCATGCATTGTAAGGTGTTGACCTTACTATGTAAAGTGCTTAGAGATGTTGTTCTTGGGTAATACCTCATAGGGACTTTTTTCTCTGTTTTTACGTAACCTTGCTAAAAACCAAACAAACAAACAAACAAACCAACCTTCATGGTGGAGGTAATAAAACTGAATTTAATGCGGCAGAGTTTGTAAAAAAAAAGGAAGAGTTGATCAGAGTGTCAGTTTCAGTTTGGGCACCTGAGGCCCTTTGTAGATACAACATACTTATCAATAGAGCAAACAAAAGTAACAACACTAAGTCTTAACTATTAAATACTATGTGCTTTACCCAGTAGAGATGACAGGACTCAGAAAGGACAGATGAAAGACCTTGATTTGAGTGACACCTACAAAAATTGCCTTGTATGGAGTGATGTACCCCGAGTCCATTCCATTTAAGTGACCCAATTTCTAGGAGCTCCAACAGATGGTTGTGCCTGTGGCTGCAAGCCCTCAGTTATTGGGCTTGTGATATAAATGGCTCTTCACCTTGGGAATACTCCAACACATCCAACCACACCTTCAAAAAAGGACGACCATACAAACAAACTGAGAAAAACTGTTGGCTGGAGGTGATATGCGTATACAGTGATAACATTTTGTTGTGTCAGCTTTCATCTTCAAAGATACAAAGGTGAGCCATGAGCGAGGTATAACCACACAGACTGAGGGACCCTTCATTTTTCCATTCCCCTCTCAAATGAAATGACCCACTTTGAAGAGCGAGGTCAACCAGATGGCTGTTTTCCCTGAGGCAAGGACTCACAGGGACACTTAGGGGATATTAAGCCGCTATCTTTATTCCAGCAAAATGATAACCTTCAAATCTCTCTCAGAGGAATATTCATGGCTACATAATCATTTGGGGCAATTAGGCATTGTAATCAACAGGGGCATTTAGCTAATCTTGACTTTTTATTTTCTTACTGGCGGACTGTGACCGGTTTATTTCCGAAGAAGTGTTTAACAATTTAAAGGTGAGCTTACAACGATTTATTTACATTACTTGCTTCCATTGGATAAAGGGCAGTATAATGCTGACCACATGATGTTATGATTTGTGTCTCATTGGTGTAAGTGTCAAGGGGACAGTCAGGGGGCATTTATCATAGTTTAGGCCTGGTCACTTAATTTCAGTGGCTACAGAATACATTGATATTTTACACAATTGTCTTTTTAACTGTGCTCTTACATTTTGAAGGAGCCTATTTCCTGTTTCAACATGGCAATGCCCTGGGACCAAATTATGGTCTCACATCAAACTATTTGTCCCATTGACCACACTGACGTTCTTGTAGCAGAATGGGAGTTAATCCTTGGCCTCCCAGGAGAGTGGAAGCTGTTGAAGCAGATCAGCTGTGTCTATATTATTTTAACCATCTAGCTTTGCCCTTAACAGACACTGAAATTGGTGTGGGAGACATAACCATGGCAAAAGCCTTGGTATTTCCTGCGGTTTTGGTTTACTTAATCATTTATGTAGAAACATCCATGCGCTGCTTGATTAACCAGAGTACATCATTGCACACCTATGTATTAATCATTTGCTTTAACAAACAAATTAATGGAACTCCTTTCAGCTAGAACTGATTCTGTTTCGTGGCTAGTTTAAGGCGGTGAGTGTTTACACATTTATCATACAGGTACTTTTCTGTCCCTGTATTTCCTGCCATTGTTATTGTTTTTAAAAATGTAGAGGAACTAATGTGCCACATGACTTCCTCTTCACTGAAGCAAATGTCCAGTGACATCCAATGAGCTCATGTCTCTATGAGGAACTAGAAAACACTTACAGAGCACAAACCTCTGCCAAGACATCTGCTGTACTGATGTTATAGACTCAATGCTGTTGCCTTCTTATGGTGAAAAGGCAACGATTCTTGTCAAAGTAATTGAACCCAAATACGTCCATAGGTTGATAGTTTGTAATATTGAGAGCCCATTAGAAAAAAATCAGATATATTTGACCATTTCTAAAAAAGCAATGGGTGCTGTTGTATGACAGTTGTAATGCCACTGTTGGGTTCCCATGATGATGACATCACATGGGCTCAAGGCTGAATCTTCCCCAGTGCTGCTCTTCATTACAGACGAGTACAGTAAGATGGCAGAAAGTGATGTGTGTGGTGACAACAGTGGGTAATGTAACAACAATGCTTCTGCAGTAGCTTCCACATGCTGAGCCTACATGATGTCAGAGCATTTCAACCCATCAGAAAAGCCATTTGTCTAGTTTTCTGATCTGTTACAATATTTTAAATGATGGCCTTCACAAAATCGTCCATGATTGGGGATTTCTGCTTTATGAACAACTGTCGGTGATGGCTATCCTTTATTTTCAAACATTCTTTTGAAAACTGTGTTTCTTTTCAATAAATCCATTGTAATAGACGGTGATTTATCAAGATTTTTTTGGACAGGAATCCATCCTCTGATCTTCAATCTTCTATCTCTCCACAACAATCTGTGCAGTAGTAGGACACACAGACAAACAAACAAACAAACCAATGTGGGTGAAAACATAACCTCCTTGGCAGAGGTAATAACATAACCTTTTACTGCCTGTGCAATACACAGAGCCCCCAAATGGTTTTACAAAGTAACACCAAAGTATTGTGAGGCCAAATTTAGTTCAGAAATAAGTCCCACTGTGACAATTTAGGGGCTCTGTAGACCTAAGAAGTGGAAACTTTTGTCAGAGCAACATTGACATTGATACTCATAATAATCATTTAGGTTTTAGTGGCTGTCAGGTCATGTCTCAGAGACGCTGAGTCTTCATATTGAATAACTGAGTTCCTGGACTCTGAGTGCCCACGGCTGCAGAAGTGCCTCTGCCCCTTCTTAAAAGAGCCAGGTGGCTGTGCTTGTGTACTCCACACATACTCCAGAGCCCCATGGGACACCAAGCCTTCATGGCAAGTGCTCTAGGCAACTGTCTCCACTATGCAGCACTATCTGCTTTATACCACATAATATTTTTCAAAACAACCAGCTGGAAGAACAGATTTTTCATTAGCATCTATTCCTCTATTTTCCCCATAGTAAAAATGAAGAATCCACTCTAACATCATCATCACACAGACCAAAAGAAAGCAGGACTCGGGCTGCATTAAGTCGACGTACAGTAGGCAAAGAAATAGAGTAAACAGAGAGAAATCAAGCACAGAAGGCTGTGTGAAAGAAAAAAGCAGGTTGGTTGTGTTTTTGTGGCCTCAGTTTGGGCAGGAATGCTCAACTCCCCAGCTGGTGCCAGTGGAGGAGGGTTTGAAAGTCCAGGCTGAGTGTTTGAAATATAAAAAAGAAAAAAAACTCTGCCAACTGTGTTCAGAATATTCCAATCATTGGCTCACAAGCACAACTCAAACACTGCACATTTTAAAGTCTCGAAAAATTCTTTCAATTAGGAGGAGTGATATTCAAATCACTGGCTCACAGACAAGATAGACATATTCAATTATGCTTTGTGCTGTCCTCTTGAAAAATCTGTCACAAACTGAGGAGGACTTGTGGGATATCTACTATCTACTCAAAGAAAAAAGTGACAAATTGTGTGATAAAAGCAGCGGCTCTCTTATTGTTTCCCCCCCAATAGCCTGCCAAGCTATTTTGTGTTCAAATTATTGTCTTGGAGAAAGAGTGACATATTGCATGGTTTGCTGGTGCAAGCATTAGCATTTTTTTTTTTTTTAACTTTAAAAGCTGCAGTTCACGCTGACACTGTCATCATCATGTTGTCACATGTGCTGGTGTGCCAGCGCACCAGATGGCAGTTGTCACAAATCCCCCACCCCCACACATGCACTCCCTCTCCCACATGATGTGACACAATGACTGGCTAGGTGACGGACCACGCTCCTGCAAATGTTACTGCCCCTGGTGTATTCTTAACCTTGTGGGTGCATCATAATACAGTATATCCATAATCAAAAAGGATTTACTTTTGTTCTGTGCTACTGTATAGATCAAAGAGGATTGAGGGGATGTAAGCTCACTACTCTGTCCTCGCCATCATCCTTTGTTTAGGAACATTTATCAGCTAATGCATCTCTATTTTATTATATCCGCACATTTGTTGAATATCTTAATGCGCCACTTGGCTCTGAGCACAGTTAGACGGAGAGTTTTATGTTGGGCTGAAAAGTAAGCGGGCCCTGTCAATTTTAAGGGATTTTCCATGAGCCGTTTTTCTGTGAAAATGCCTGTTTTGGCAGAGACCGAGTGTGTGAGGGAGTTTTAGTATTGCATTCAGCAGATAAGCCAGCATGCTACATCAGCAAGTCCACGCCACTTCCCAAACTCTATTTCAAGGATGTTTCCGAGCATGACAACAAAATAAAATGGAAATACGACACGCACCACTCATTTCTGCAGTCATCTCATTGGGCTGAAGGTTTTACACAGCGTCTTAAATAATAAAACTTTCAAATGTTCTTCATTCCTCTAGCTCAAAATAATACGGTAACAATAAAGGTGAAGTCATATATAACATATGATGTGCAGATTTATATTCAGCTTTGCTCATCTTGTTTCATTCTGTAAATCATTCACACTATAACTCTCTGATTGATTATTAAAGCCATTTTTTGGAAAACCTCTGAAAAGTGCTGACACTGTGAGGGAAGTCACTACTTTTTTTTTTTGCATGACTTCAGTCTCCTACACAGATTTCTACCAGATGTGCACGTCACAATTTTCACAATAGTATTGTAATAGATTGTTTACTATACACTCTGTGGTAGTAACATACTGTATTACTGACTACTTCATCTTGTAGTGGACTGTTCTCAGATGGTGCTGCATGTCTCCAGTTGACCTACAATCCAGGTTTTGACTTCCTCTTTGACCGTAACATTTCTCCTGTAGTTGCAGGTTAACATGGCTCATTTTCATGGCTGGAACTCAATTAACACTGATAGCAGGTATAATCATCTATTTTATGGGTATGATGATTGTCTTAAAAAACACATAACTTGTCAGGAAGAACTTTTAAGAATGGGGGCAGCAGTTGTTTTGAACTCCATCCAACTATGCTCTTCTTTTACACAAGTATGATGTCATTCCTTGATTAAATCTAACAAATAAATAGGTGGCATCATTTAATACCAAATTACTCTATGTACTTCCACCCCGAGAAAACCCAAAAAGTAAGAGCTATTTTGATCAATTTTCTGACAAAAAATGCCAATAAAGGGATCTGTAAAAAAAATGGGTACCCTGAGGCTTAATATACTGAGGGTACTGACCTTTAAAACTATGTATACTTGAGCTTTTTTAATTGCAGCATGTGCATAACCTTGAAAACTAGCTCAAGTACGGCTTTACACACTTTCACGACACTCAATTTTCTTTCATTACTGAAAGTGACATTAACATGTATTAACCGTAAGTATGTACAAAAAAAAATAGACCTCCTGTTCCACAGTTTTTTTGTGTTGCTTCATCAAACAAGGACATGTGTAGTTGGTTGACTCTAACTGGACATCTGCAGTTAATATTATTGCTTAACTTCATAGGATAAAGAGGAGCAATATTTACACACTGACTCACTTTAGATGTCTTCTGTATTTCATATTACATTACATCACTGTGTTTTGATTCAGCTCAGTAGGTGCATCATAGTGCAGCAGCTTAAACACATCTCACCCTCTGACACCCACCTGCTTTGGACCGTGATACTGTCTTGATAAAGCAGGTCAAACGTGCAGATCTTCAAGTCAATGCTGGGTTGAACCACCCACACAGGGGTGCTGACTGCCACACCCCTCACCTGGATGGGTATCTGTGTGAACCAGATTCATGATGTGACTATGACTCTGTGAACTTTTAATAGTATGACCCTTGTCTTGGCTTGTCTTACGGGTTTAATGGCCGTGTCAGGGAACATGATGTGGAAGTCCATCGTGGTCTCTCCTGGAATGGTTGGAGTGAAAACAATCTCCAGTTGGACGCTTTCAAATGGTCCAATCTGTCCCTCTCTCACCTGAAGGACACAGGGAAACATTTGATTGATAAATATTTAATTTTACAGTTAAACATCTCAAAGAAATATTGTAAACACTGCAGTTGTGGAGGAAGCTAAAGTCACAGTTGTGCAACTTTAAACAGCATGCAATCAAACCTCTCCAAAGCAATAAAGTGGTGCGAGAAATAACAAAAACAAAAGAGAGGAGTAAGTCATTGTTGCAGCAAGTGACTCAATATTGTGGAGCCATGATAGTTTGATGGATAATCTGCCATTTAAGACATCAGCCTTCAACCACACAATGTGAACATATCAGTCAAAATGACAACGATGGAGCCGGGGGCATGCGAGCACATGCAATACACACAGTCACAATAAGCGCAGAGGGAGAGGTGATGCACCATTAGCCCCCCACCAGAGAGACGTAATGAACCCTGAATAACTCCTCAACTTCACATGGGCCACAAGGCACACACAGCATCATCGCTAAAAACAAAACAGAGAGGAAGAGGGTCCCACAGACACACAACAGACATAAAATATCTCTGAATCTCTCTGAATTCTTCTTCAATAAATAATTCATAAACTCTGATGAGAGGATTTTTTGAACTTTTAAATTCCTAGAAGCCCATGGTCTTTCCTCTAGCAGCAGCCTTGAGGTAAAATTTCTACATTATTGGTCCAATCATCATTAGCACATTCATGGTCTAAGGAGATAAACTGTTGTAAGCATAATAGCCCCATTGCCTTTGTTTCTTTTGGTCTACCCTAAAGACAATCTAATTTTAACCAAATGTTCAATATATTGCTTATTCAGTTCACTGCTTTCACACTGTAGGGTGTAACAGGCAACTTGCTCAAACTACAGTGAATATACAAATGTTTTATACTAATTCTACTAAATCCTAGCAATTCTTAGCATGTATGGCTGTATGCAGGCCACTTAAAATGTGTATTACCATCAGTAGTCTGAAGTAGAAAACATTAGTACACAGTCACAGGTGTTTGTTTGTTGACCAGCTTTAAGAATGTACTAGAGTTGATTTCATGGGAAACACAGTGTCACTCTCAGACATAAGTAGGTGTTTAAAGTAAGACCCAATACTTACATTTCCAAGTCTTATGTCACTGGGGTCTGAGGGGGTCTGGTCTACCTGGGTGTCCACATCTGAGCACAGACAAGGTTCAGGGACTGCTTCTAAAGTCACACACAGGGACAGACAGTGGTCAGCTGGTATGGAGGAGTGGGCAGACGAAGGCAGCATAAGTACAGCACAATGAAAAACTGGCCTCAAGGGGAACTAAGGGCATGAAGGGGACACTCCTAACAATAATTGCAGTGACAGTAGTACTAATGAGTAATTAATGAGAAGACAGATAATTAAAATCTGATGGCAATCACCATGAGTTCATAGATCTGTGACATAAACCATGGTAAATATAAACTACTGTCAGCCTCAGTTCTCAAAACAACATCAACTGCCTGGAAATGTGTCCAACGTCAGAGAGCCTTTTCCAACAATAGTGACAGAGCCACTTCAGCACAGAATTTCCAAAGCCAGCAGAGCAGAGGCAAAAAGACTGAACAGCTTATCAAAGCATCAGCAGTGGAAAGTGCTGAGTGCAGCGATGAAGAGCTCCGATCTGAGAGAACATTAAAGAGAAGATGCCTCCTTGTCACCAGCTGTGAGAGCAAGGTGAACCCTCCGCTTCCTGTGCGGGTTCTTTCATTTTTTTGTTCCTACAAGGACTACATGTCCTGACAGGAATAGAAAGATGAGGAGATGAGGAGGAGATTTTGTCTGTCTCACTTTCTGTGCTTCACAGAGTGTTTTAGGTAACACTGCTTCCTACAATTTATGTTCTATTATTCTTTTATACTTATGTATACACAACTAACCTGCAGTGTGATGCTGTATTTAGGTACTGCAGTGCTTTGAGCTACATGCTTATGTCAGAGTGCTGATATACTAGTGATGTTTTTTTTTTTATTTTACTATTTACTTTCTTTACTATGCTCACTATTTTAGTTTGGGCTGAATAGCACTAAGCACATTTGCTGACTACATGAAGCAAATGTAATGATAGTCTATCCAATAGCGGTTGAGACAATATAAACATTTCCAATATTCTGCAGTATAACAATTGTGATCATCTTAAGTGTTAAATTTAAAACCAAATACTTCCTGTGCCTGTTTTCATGTGTGCCATGTGTTGCAAGAAGCAATGTCCACAAGGAAAAATAAGAGACAGTATCAGTCAAGTTAAGATGCACAGGTTCAGGTTTCAGTTTAAAGTCCTTGCATAAATCCAGTTCAGCATAAAAACTGAGCTTAAATTAATACTTTATGGATGTGTGCATATATACAACACTTTTACCCGGCTGCTCCTGGGGTGATGCCTGGGAGAGCTCCTGACTCTGTGGCTTTGGTTGGACTTCCCCAGCATCGATTGATGCAACACTCCTCTGGTTGTTCGATGTTGTGTTTTGACTGCATGTGTCCTATCAAACAACAACACATACTCATTTAGCTAATTACATGAGCATCTTCACAGTTACATTTTGAGTATCACAATGCAGAAAAATTTGATTTACTTTTGTCAGTCCCTTTAATGACCAGTATTACAGTACAAGCTTGTGCAACAAAATAGCTGTAGAATATACAGTATACAGCAAAGAAAAACCCAAATAGTAAATATAACTATTTATGATTTAAAAATGTGATTTTATAGCTGTGATCCTTCTCCTCCCTCGGGCATCAAAAACTCCTAAAGTCTTGAGGTCCAGCTCGATGTCTGACCTGGTGTGTGTTGGCAGAGACCTGTGATGGCATCTGGACATGGCTGGTTTCTGGACTGGGACATGTGGAGGTGTCCAGGCTAAAGAGGGTGGCCAGCGCACCCTTGTTGGTCAGGGTGATCGTCCGTGAAATAGTCTGGCCCACAACGTGCGAACCGAAGTCAATGAACTGACTGTCCACCTCCGGCTGCAGAATAAGATGTATTCACATGCAGTGATTAGCTTCAGCGGTAAAAAGCTGTGAAGCGGAATATGTAGTTTTATATCGATTAATATGTGCATAAGTTGACTAAAGAAACACAGTTAAGGCAGTTACATTGGAAGTCAGTTGTTGTTAAATGGTGGTATAAAAGGTGCAAAGTGATGAGAGTTCAATAATTAGTAATGTAGCCACATTGTTTGTGGCCTAAAACTGCAACAATATTGACCAACAAAGCCTATAATCCTTAACAATGACATGGAGATGAGAAAGATATGAATAGCATAACATTGTAGGGAAAATTATACTGTTAACTAGTATGGTTAACATATTGGTAACTACCAGTATGTTATCTGTATTGTTCAGTAATTTTCTGTGGGTTGGCCATAGTACAGTACTCACATTACATTTCTTTGTGGTGCACCTGACGGGTACAGAGAAGGGACTGGCTGCAGATACAAACTGGATCTCTCCTTCTAAGTCATTGTTGATCTGCAGGGACCAGATGAGAGGACAGTGAATTGCTGGTAATCCAAAATAAATGTTTGACTTTGGAGCAAACACCCAGAGAGCAAAAACCTCCGCCAAGGCATAATCCATGTACATATATTTGTTTTTGGTCTACTGTGTCCACAAATGAAATCTGATTTCATTCAAATTGTCTCAGATTGTAGACATTATCACCTTGCATGTGTTTGTAGATTTTCAGCAAATCCATTCAAATTGTATAACATTATAAGAGATAGGGATTTTCTGTGACAGGATCCCATCCTCTTTCCCCAAATGGGCTCCTTGCGTAATACCCTGTCTCCCAAACAAATCTAAATCAAATAAAAAAAGTGTTTAGTTCTATCATCTTATAGCAAGAAGGTTCTGGGTTTGAATCTCAACTTGGACCTTTCTGTGTGGAGTATGCATGTGCATGCATGGGTTTTCTCCAGGTAATCTGGTTTCCTCCTACAGTTCAAAGACATGCTTGTTTGGTGAACTGATGAGTCTAAATTGACCATAGGTGTGAGTGTGAGCATTGATGGTTTGTCTGTCTTAGTGTGTTAGCCCTGCGATAGACTGTGTACCCTGCATGCCGCACATTGCCAGCTGGGAAAGGCTCCAGCAGACTCCAGCACCCCAACTGGATAAGTGTGTATAGAAGATGAATGAATGAATGAATGAAAGAAGAAATCAATATCTTAGTTTTTTAAAAATATTCCTATAGACAGATAAACAAACCAACACAGGCCGAAACATAACCATTAACACCAACACCAACAACAAATATGTAGATGAGTAAATGGTTATAACCCTCATGTTTGTCCATTAAATATATGGCTAGAGCTAGCGGCCATTTAGCTTAGCTTAGCACAAAGACTGTTAACAGAAATACAGCTCGTTTGGTTTTGAAGGTAATAAAATCCACCTATTGTACCAGCACCTCCAAAACTACAAAATACGTGGGAAGCTTTAGCGATGCTAGCATATGGTTTTGTTAACATCAAACCTGAAAACCAGAACTTCTGCCTCATTCATTATTTTATTTCAAATCATGCTTGCTGCAGCACAGGAAAATGAAGCTGAATAAAGCCCTGAAGTCCAGAATAATAAATTACTATTTATACAATTGTGAATAAGAATCTCTTAAGTGTATGATGGCCTGCAGATGTCTAGAAGCAGTGGACATGATACTAACCAGGGGCTGGAAGATAACCTGCACATCAAAGCACATCCCAGTAGATAAAGAACCAGGAGGCTCAAAGCTGAAACACAAATCACAGTCAGGTAGAAATAAGACTATTTGCTTATTTATACAGTTTACAGTGAACATGGATTTACCACAAATGAATAAAATACTGGTCCTATGGTTAACATGCTGGATATAACTGTACACAGTTTTGAGGAAGGTAGAAGTATAGAGATACTTCTTGTTAGCCGCACAGTGTAAAAGCAGTGTAGCAATAAACCGGGATTATTTTTAGTATGACAGTAATAACATTAAACCAAGACTCAAAAGAAACATTTTGGTTTTTATAACAACAAAGAAAATACACTGCATCCAACAAAAGATCAACAGCTTCAGATGAAATGTTCAAGTATGTTAAATCTCCTGAGAGTGCAGCAGAAGACGAGCTGAGGTCAAAAGTCAACCTGATGCTCAGTTTGCACAACACAGAAAACAAAGAGAAGATAAAGAAAGCTACTGTTCCCGAGAAAACACAGCGATGTGAACCAGATATTATTTCGTGATTAATTCTCTTTATATATACATATCGATAACTGTGACCCATACAAGAAGCACCAGCATCTATTTCCAGAGAAGGAAAGAAACATGAGGCGTGAGCTGAGCTGTTTCAAAGCAACATGTGTATCTCACAGCACATGTTTACGCCAACATTAACGCTGCCCCGAGGAGCTTGACAACTTGCCGCCCTTTCAGAGACACAAGAAGAGGCCGATCGATATAAATGCAGCCAGCCAGAGAAGCAGGGAGGACTCTGGAAATTCAATAAATATATACAAAAAGTTAGAAACAAGCAACTATGAGCATAATCAGCTCCAGTTACAGAACATAATGGGTGTCAAACTACCTTGTTGTTAGGTTTTAGAAATGGTGTTTTCAGCAGAGGACACATCTTTTGTGCCAGGTTGAAGTTTTTGCGTTCATAGTTGTTTTTCTTGTTTGGTTTATGTAAGCTTTTCCAACTCTGCTTGGAAGAAGAATAAATAGTCCAGTTTTCCTTCTGGTATTATACATTATGTATAACATGCAGACACAAAACAAATATGAGCTGCAAGCAGTATGGAAATTAGTTATTTTTAACTTTTAGTGTTTTATTGTATGTTATGCTTTGACTTTATGCATATCATCTTGTTTGTGAGCTGCTTGTCAGAGTTTGACCCCTGCAGAGTCTATCATGGGGTGTTTTTTAGACCTAAGGTGAAAAAGGGCAGTATATTAGGGCTACAATGATTGTATTATATTATTGGCAAAAAAATGATAATAAAAATAGTTGCAAACAAATTTAATTGCTGGATATTGATACCAGACCTGTTTTTCAATGGAGAGAGACATCTCCCTTCCTTTCCATCTCTGCTGAGAGTTGTACATGAAAAATAATGTTCTGTGGTTAGCAAACAATATGGCAGCGGATGATGCTGATTTACTTTCTGCATCAGCAGCAAAGTTGATTAAAATATGCATTTTTTAAAACAAGTCTCAATCTTTTTAATCTTTATTATTGACTGGCACTTCATTTAAACAACCCAATGCTAAATTCAAAAGCTGGTAGCTAAATAAGAGGCATTTTGTAATTATGCCATTCATAATCCAATTAGTGAAATGATCGTTTCAATAGTCGATGATTACCGTATTTTCTGGACTATAAGCCACTACTTTTTTCCAACGCTTTGAACCCTGCGGCTTAAACACAGGTGTGGCTCATGTTTCGGAGGGACGAAGCTTGTTAGCTTTTTACAAGCTAGCAAGCTCCGTGCCGCCGATACATTTAGTCTCGTCACGTCAGACCCGGTCAGAGTGGACCACATGAAACTGTTTGAATAAATTCAATAGCGGCTTATAGACTCGCTCAATAGTCCGGAAAATACGGTAATTAGTTATTAAAATAGTTGTTTGTGCAGCCCTACGCTATATATCTGACAACCTCAAAAGATGGTATGAAAACAGTGTTGATTGTTATGTATATATGTAGACTGTTATGTATAAAATTGAACCCTACTGATGCTGTAGAGCAGGGGTGGGCAATCCTGGTCCTTGAGGGCCGCTATCCTGCATGTTTTAGATGTGTCCCTCTTCCAACACACCCGATTCAAATGTCCAGCTCATCATCAAGCTCTGCAGAAGCCTGATAACAATCCTGATCATTTGAATCAGGTCTGTTGGAAGAGGGACACATCTAAAACATGCAGGATAGCGGCCCTTGAGGACCAGGATTGCCCACCACTGCTATAGAGTGAACACTGTTGCCCTCTTGTGGTGAAACAGCAACATTATTTTAATCAATTATAACGGATAGATTTTTTTGGGGGGGGATTTTTTAGAGAGAGGCTTCCATCCTCTGATCTTGACCAAAAGCGTAACCATTTGTTGCCTGGGTAATACCATATCTCTCCAATAACAAGAAGAACAGAAGTCATAGAGATCTGTTCTATAGTTTTTCTGTCAGGTTGCTAACACACAAATAGACGGACAGATAAATGCAGGCGAAAGCCATCTTGGCAGTGGTAATAACACCACTGGGCAATGGGCCATCAGGTGGGTTATTTGTTGTTGGTCCAGTTTCCAGGTGAAGAACTGGCTGAACAACAATCCAGTTCAGCTCTGTGATCAGAAAAAGATAAAATTCCTCCTGGTTGTGTGAATGTCACTCTGCACTGTCACCAGAAATTCTTTTGTTCAAAATTCATTGCATAGAGGTGCTAATCTTCTTCTACAGTGTTAACACAGGTGGTATGAAGAGACATGTGAAGGAAAATAGAACAGTTCACTTGGGATTAAATGCTGAGAGAGGCTGAAAACGCCTGCTACAGCCCTATATAAACTGCTGCAAATGAGGCCATGTCGTACAGTATATCCATGGCAGAGGCCTGAAACTGAAATCATGGTTGTACAGTATTACTGGCTTTATTGTGCGTTAAATTATACATTCTTGCTGCTCCCCTTTGGCTTCTCATACAGTAAATCAATAAGTACTCTCAGTTCATAATTCAGTTCAACAGAGCTCAAACACTCTCACACTCTTCTGAAAGTCATCTACATAGAAGCGCCAAAACTCTGCATGATGTGTGTGAATATTACTTGAATTGTACTTGTTTCACTGAATCTTACTCTCTTTGCATCTGGTGGCTGTAACATGTTGCATATTTCTGTTTGTAGTTTCAGAAACCATATGAAAGCCTATTATCCAAACCCACAATGAGACGACTTGAGAACACGTTGAAGCGGGTTGTTGAAATAAACATGGGGCTATCACAGCATATTAAGCCCAACTACAGTTTTGTCTGCTGCTCATATTAGATTATTTTTTTATGGACAGACATAGATGAGCTACCAGAGAAGATTAATAAAACAGCAAATTCTCTTAAGTGATGTCAGTCACTGAAATAAATTCAGACAGACTTCAAGCACTTGAGAATATGAAAAGGCCCTTGTCAACTTGCTTTTTACAACAAGACACAAACATAATATTGGTGTATAAAGAGGCTGTCAAGGTTTTGTCGCACTCATACAGCACTTAACAGATAGATCTAACAGGATGAAGCTTGACTTCTGGTCTCAGCTGGACTTACATGCAATAGACAAAGCTAAATCTGAAAGGCTACAGTTTTGAAAATAGCCAGAAAAGACAGCTGTATACGACCACGCAGTTCTAGAAACACTTCCAATAATAGTTCTGTCACTGTTTGCTCTCAAGACTTGATCTGTGCTTACAAATATGTCTCTAAAAACTTGCAAGCAAATACAAATCCAGCTATAAGTAATCATTGACATGGACAAAAATGTATTAAAAAATAATTCTTAACTCTATTGTTGATTTTGAAATGAACATGTCTTTTCTTTTCTTTGTCCTCCTCAAGCCCTGGAGAGGGTGGGACAGTGATTGTGGAAGTTAGTGTTTGATTGACATTGACAGACACCGAAACACAATGTAAACACTGTTTACACTGGTGCGTTGTGAATGCAGCTTGAAAGTCAAGAACAGACAGTATTTTGTTAGTGCTGGAAGAATAAAGACCGCACCATTTACCATCTCTGATGACTGATGGCGACATTTGCGAATTGCGAAGCTATTCAGTGTGTTACAGTTCACTAGCTAATGGCTTAATTAGCCTACCAGCTCATGTTAGAAGTGCACTATAAACTGGTGGGTGTTTGATAGTTTGTTCAGCAATCCAGGGTGCAACACAAGACAAGTCTATGCTTCATTGAGTAAGTTAGCTGCAAGCACACATTAATTTGATCAAACTGATAAAAATACATATGTATTATATACTAATCATTTTCCATTGATTGTGTATGAGCAAAACAGTTTTTTGGATCAGTGTGTATCATGTGATGATGCAAAAGTGCTTGTAAATAAGAAGGAATCATTAGCATGTATGCTAAGAGTAATGCTCCTTCTCAGATATGCTAACAACAGCTAGTGAGCAAGTCTTTGGACTGTGACCCACAAACACCTCAAAAACATCTACATCCTGCCACTCTACCAAACTGGAAAACAGTCAGAGAGCACAAACCTCCACCAAAGTGTAATCTGGCTGATGCTACTGTTTGAACACTGTTGCCCTCTTGTGGTACAATAGCAATGACATTCACTACTAAAAGATTTAACTGATTTTTTTGTGTTGTTTCTCAAACAAATTTAAAACAATCTTGGAAAATTTTAATCATTTGTTCCTTGGGTCAACAAAAAAATCATTAAGACCTGTTCAGTAGTTTTTCTGTCATGGTGCTAACAGAAAGACAAACACAGGTGAAACCATAACCTCCTTAGCAGAGGTAATTAACATCAGACAGTTAATGGTGAGCACATTAGCACTTTGCTCGAATGTAAGTATGATGCACAGGAATAAGTACAGCCCACAGGACAATACATCTAAGCCTGAAAATAATACATGTCAGGCTGCAGTTGTTAACAGCCGAACCAATGACTGACATGCTTTCTGTGAAGATGTCATGTTAGTGTTGTTGTGTTGTGTGTCAGCCCAGTCGTCAGTTAGTGTCTTTGTTGGTTACTGTCTGGTAAAGATCACTACTTTACATAAATACAGTTACAAGACAAAAAGTAAATAATAATAATAATAATAATAAAAAACATTTCTTTACAGAAACTATAGAATAGACATGCCACCTTAGGGATACTGATTTGTCTTCCACAGAGGAGAACACAGGACATGTCATTTATAAACCCAGGAGGTATTCTTGGATCATCCTGGTCTCATCATCCTGGAAAAATAAGACCTGATTTCAGACATGGCTCTTTCCAGATAAAAATTAAACAGAAATGGATCTGGCTCGGGTCGGGTCGAATTTTACTGCAGCTAATTTTGGGTCTGCCTCAATACATTTAATTTAACTCTCAAATAGATTGAAGACTTAGCCATCAGCAAAACCAAAACAGGAAAAAAATGGTCTAAATTGTAAAGTACAGGACAAATGACGCATATTGTAGCTTTTTTTTGTCCTGCTCATTAGTTAGCTGTACATTATGATGAAAGTGTTGGTATTGTCTCTGCAATTTTTTTTTTCAGACTCATTAAATTGCATTGTTGTGAAGCACTTTAGACTTATTGGGATCTCTATAACTAAACGATGTGGTAAAACAAGCGTTTTAATTACAGTTGGATTTGAAGGCTCCTTTTTACTTTGCATGCTCCTTCAGCAGCTTTGTCATTAACGAACTTCCAAAGATTGGCCCAAATGAAACAAACCGTAGGTGTGATCACACCCTCAGATTTTGTAGAGTACCACCATTTCTACTACAGTCGTCAGCTTTATCTCGCTGCTGAGCTCAGTAACATACAGACCACAGAGGGGTGTCTTCCTCTCAGCCAGTCATTTACTGTACATGTTAGGGAAGTGACACTAATTGCAAAAACACAGCTTCTATAAGATGGCTTTTCACCAAGTCTGGCAAGCCCAGGCTGTTGTGTGTGTGGTGTGGTTTTTTTTTGTCCCAGTAGTGGAGAAGATACAGCAGAGCCCATTCTGGCATAAACGCACCTACGCTGGGCAGGAGGGGGGCGTCGGGGGGGAGGAAAAGCCATTTTTAGAAAATCAGGGGGCGTACAGGGAACCATGGGCTGGTGTGAAAAAGCCCAGTGTGTTCCTGGTTCACGTTTCTCTCTCTCCTGCTGTGCTAATGTTTTAAGCTGGGTGAGCCATAAAGACTTTGTAGTTGTCACGACTGATCTCAATATTGTAGGTTTCAATGTGCGAACCACCAGCGTTTTACTCACAACAGGCGCTGAGTAGTAGAAGGAGGGTGGATAGCAGGTGAAGTAGTTTGTCAGCATAATTCTTTTCAGTCGGATCAATCCTGACACCAAACTGTTTTATATCCTTTTATTTATGACCCTGATTGTTACAGTTGCAGCAGTTGAATGTGTACAGTTTGCAGTAGTTTTGTATAAATGTATCGCATCCAAGAAAGCAGTTTTTTTGGTACAAGATTCAAGAGAAAGTGTTTAAGGCAGTATTGGGAGAAACCGAGCCAACCTGACAGCCTCTGTTGTCCTTCTGATAACAGGAGGACGACAAAATTTAAAGTGAGACAATGCAACATTTGTTAAACAGCAGAAGTCATAAACAGTAACAGGATCACGTCACACACAATTTCCTTCCATTTCCTCCCACTCTCTTGAGTCAGTTGCTTTAATTACATCATCAAAGACGACCTTAGAGAATTTCTTTAACTTAACTCTTTGCTTACAAAGATTAAAATGCTCATCTGTGACGTGGTAAAACACAGTGTTCGCTAATATTATCCACCCCGAGCCCTGATCCACAACTTTCAGGAAATATAACGCGCCCCTTATTTGAGTCACTTGATGGTCATGAATTTTGTTACAGATGGCTATGACTCTTAGCTGAGACAGAACCACACAAATGACGTCAGACAGGTGTAAAGTAACAAAAAAACGAACAAAAAACACCAATTCCCACAAGTAATTTTCAGTAAATTTCAGTAAGTCCTGTAAAATGAATGACTCATTGGACCACCATCTTTTACATTATGTGGATTGTTATTCTTAATTTGTATTTTAATCACTTTACACTTGCCTGACATGATTTTCTTGACCTCATACTGCAAGTTACCAAGAAGATCCCCCACCATCTGGTTGGTTCTCATTATCAACCCTCGTCCTGTAACAAATGTAATGAGCCGCAGAGTGATTAAAATGTTCAGATTTTGGGAGATGGCCATTCAACAGCATGATGGTTAAACAGATTCAGCCGCCATCGGGCACTGGCCATACCAGACCACATAAAGCTACATCGCAACACTACTGAATACACTGAAGTGAGGAAGGGTGTGTCTACAACATGAAATATGGACTGATGCTTGGTATTCTCTTTTAAACGCAAACTAAAAGCTTTTTTTTTTGGCAGATTTTTTCTCAGGTTTAAGTTTTAAGTGTGTGTTTTGTCTTTTTTCTTGCTTTTAGACTCTTTATTACTATTATATTTAGCCCCAGTTTTTTTTAAAAAAGATAGATAATACCTTCCTGTTTTGAATGTTTTTATCATGTTTTGTCATGTAGTACATATATAATTTGTTGACTTATGAGCTATTTTATGTGTTATCACATCCATTCTATTTTCAGTTTTACTTTAAGGACACTGAGTGTACACCTGCTATAGGAATAAACTTAACTTGAATTTAATTTTGATTCATAAGAAAAGATTGTGGTTGTAATTTAACATGGAAAACTACCAGTATGCAGCTGTTATTGTTAATTATCTTTATTATCATTTTCAGTGACTATGACATGTACCCTACGAATAAAATATATAGATGATGATGAAAATCTGAGGGGTGACTGCCTGTACTTCCGTCATTAGTCTAGTCACACGAAAGAGAGTGAGTGGGTATAATGTGCAGTACACAGTATGTGTGCATTCACCCGTTTGGTATGACTGTGCGTGTTCGCTACATGTGAGTTAGGAATGGAGGACTAGAAGGTGATATGTTCAGACAAGTGGTCCCGCACGAAGGCTCGAGAGCGGCATCAGTAGTTTCCAGCTGACCCTGCTGCAGCCTGTGAGACTGTTCAGTCAGTCAGGCAGAAAAAAGAGAGACGAAGAAACCACATCAAGTCATGGGAGAGCTGATGGGAAAGTGATACACAGCGAGTGACCTGGAGAACAATGCATCTCTGCTCGGGCCTGTGGGCTGCTGGGAGAGAGGAGATAGAAGAGACATAGACTGACTCACTTAGCTGAGTCTCATAAGAGGAGCTGTGAGCGTGGTGATCCAAGCTGGCGTCCATATGTGGGAGGACAGGCTTTGCTTTCACGTCCACTTCATCGTCTTTTTAAAATGACAAGAAGTGGTTGTATTTCTAACTGGTGATACGTGAGCAGATGTTTCCATGTGATAACTGAAGCTGCTCAACATACAGTGAATTCATAAGGACCTTAAACATGTATTTGTGTTAACATTAGCAGCGCTCGAGCTGTCACAGTGTCAGGATAATGTCATTGAAATCATATTTTACTAACAATGACAATGACGAAGTGCCACTGAACAACACTGCTTAAAGTTCCTATTTTCTTTGGGTGTCTGTTTCATCTGCAGAAGATGGGATTTGGTTTTGGTTCTCGTGGGCTGCTTGAGGCTGTGTTACCTGTGTTTGCCCCCACAGAGATTGATCTTTTCCACCATGATTCATAGAACTAGAGTTACTGGCTTCTGTCTTCAACTGTCTTGTAACTTCAAAATATGTAAAATCAAGCTCAATATGAGAATTTGGAGGGTTGACAGAGGGACATTTCAACATTTTTTTTGTCCTAATCATCACTTAAATGTGCAAAACCTGTAAATAAAAGACACTAAAATGCGGACCTTAAAACTTAAGCTCCACTTATTATCATTATTATTATTATTATTATCATTATTATTAGGTTTTCTGGAACATTCAACAACTTCTTACAGTTTTTCTTTGCTGTGACCAACCTAATTTTGCATTTGGCCACAGTGAAGTTCTGTGCTAACTTTTTCACACATGGACAATGGGGGGGTGCCTGTTAAACACAGTGCATTTCTGTGCACGTTTGTCTGGATTTGTGCACTTTCACTACCCAAAGACAACTGACAACTTTTTACAGATTCTAAAGTGAAACTCTTACTTGACAGAGATGAAATCCTTCAGCTGGGCAGAGACCCTGAGAAACTTGCAGTGGTTGACGGTGTAGCTGACGTTAGTCAGGATGATTTTCTTCTTATACATTTTTCCCACTTCAAAGTCCTAAAACAGACAATTTGTAATATTTAAATCTATTCTGAGACCAATAAAAATCCATCAGCAAAACCTGAATTTGCATTCATTCTGCTAAAAGTCATGATTTCCTTTGATATTTGTATAGAAAACAGTGGCGTGGTACCTTGAAGACAACGACTTCTGGTTTACTGAGGAATGGAGGCCCCTTCAACTCTTTTCCATGAACTTTGACTGCAGTCACACTGAGCTTTTCACTGGCTGCTGCAGGTTCTTCTGGTTTCACATCTGTTTGCAGTGGTGTGGTCTTCTCAACAAGGAGCTTCTGTAACCACCAGATGAAATCAATAAAAAGAAAGTTTGGAATCGTATGAGTATAAACATGTAGTTTGATCTTCAGGAGACATTTGGTTCCAGTGTCAGAACAGAAAAGGGGTACGTATCATTTGGCTATTGTGTAAAACTGAATGTGTTATAGTCAATATGCAGCTTATTGCTAATTTAATATCAATATCAGCAGCATCATAACAGTCGACAGAGACATGTCTGAGATCATTTCAAAAAAGTGTCCCTGTCCCCTCAAATTACAAGTATATTTATTTTCCTGTAGTAAAATGTCCCCCTTACTGTATATATTGTCACAACATTAAAAACACAGTGTGGGGCCTTGATACATTTTTTTTTTACTTCATATGTTTATATTTAGAAAATCAATATTCAGTGGTAAATCATTTTGGATTTGAAATGTGGATATTGGTGTCATCCATAAGATATTATCAATACTGTTTGATACCTTCAATGAAACTTTTTTCAGTTGTAAATTAAGTAAATAATTTATAGTTCTCATGGTATGTGGTTGGAACCAAAGCAGCGCTATACCTTCTATAATGACTTACGCAAAAACAATTCAATTCATCTACATGAAAAATGGTGTGATTCAGGAGCCTGCCCTATTCAGCATTTTGTATTTTTATCCCTGCCGTATTTTATTCTGTGTTTGTAAAGCACTTTTATAACTTTGCTACAAAGTGAAGTGCTGACATTTAATCATCGTTCTCCCCCTCATGAATCATCTCATTAGCTTTGTTGCATCGCTGTGCTCGTCCACTGTGCCGGCTATTACTGTGCTGAGAGAGAGCCTTTGATGAGGGCATCAGTCTGATCTGTGTGTCGGGAGGAGAGATCACTTCCACGCGACTCGTCACTTGCTAAGAACTCCGAGCTGTAACACCGCGCTCACTCTGATGCCTCAGAGGCATCGGCACAATGAGAAGTGATGCCTGTCGCCCCACATTTCAAGTGTGTGGGGGCGCTGGATGACACGGAGAGCCATCTCACCTCCATATCAGTGAGTTAGGGTAAAAACACTCATACCTTTATCTGCAGCTCCCATTAAGCAGCGTTTGAGCGAGGAGCTTAATCCTCAGACTCATAAAAAGTCAGAGCTGTCACTGTAGCTCAACTCTGATGTGATCCATATGACACAGTTTGATTGTTTTTATATTTATTGTATAAGTGATATATAGTACATCCGTTGTTTATAGTAAGTTTTTAACTGCACCATATTTCTGGAAAGTGTTTTCATGGCTCAACTAAACCTGTAAGTGTGGAGAACCAAAAAAAAATTGCATTGCTATCACTTTCTGAAAGGACTACAGGGTTCTCAGGTGTAGATTTAGACGGTCAATCTAAATGCACTGATTCTCAAAAATAGTTTTTTGATTTGCTTGGAGACTAATATGACTGCTGTATCAGTTGATTCTAAATTCTGATGATTTTAGTCAACAAAATAATAAAAAATACAGAGCTGACACCTCCAAGTGTCTCATTTTGTCTCACCATCTGCCCAGAAGCCAAACAAACTAATATTATTTTATGTAAAACAGTCAAAGACAGTGGATTTTAATTTTAATTTTTGAGAAGCTGGAATCAGTGCATGTATGGCATTATTTACTTAAATTACAAAAATGATTGCCAAAATGGCTGTTATTAATTTTCTGTTGACTATTTGACTAATGAGCACTCATCACTCACAAAGTTTCAAAATTTAAACAAACAAACCCCAGCACAAAAATTATTATCCATCCAAAACTCATTCCCTCCACACTGAGGCCTGATTGTGAGTTTTAGACAGACTTGTGCTGCCTGATCTGACACATGGTGTCACAGCGTCTCTTTACACCTGTGAGAAATAAGCTTTACTGTGAGCATGTGGCAGTTTGTGTTACTTCTCTTCCAGATCCCACCGCCTGAATGCACACACTCTCACCAACTAACAGAAGTCTCCAGTGCAACCCATAGAAAAAGACTGTGCCTGCTGAATGGTACATGATTTATGGGTGTTTAAATTTAGCAGCTTGCATGGATTTGCTTTTGGTTGGCAGTGTTTTAGAGCACCTTGTAGTTTTGGTCCCACAGCCCAGAGAATTCAGGCTCAGCCAGGCTGTCAGCAAAGCTCTGGTGGTGCACATCCTGCTGGATGGTTTCCTCCACTTCTTCCAGGTCCTCAGCATCAGAGGACGCTGAAGATGAGCTGCTAGTGTCACTGAACTCCCTTAAGTGCTGGACAAATGAGCACACACACAAATTGGGTCATTATTACATTAAGTCTCTAAACACTAATTTCATAAATGGGATATCAGTTGTTCAGAGTCCCTCACGATTGTGGCTCTCTCCTCGGTGGCTGATGGGGGGATGGGATCCAGGTAGTACAGGAGCTTCTCTCCTGCCGTCCTCAGAGGCAGTAAGCTGTCAGTGGTCGAGGATTTGGGCAGCAGTGCCTGGTTCCTCTTTCTGCTCTTTAGCAGCTGTTCCTCGTGAAGGATTTTTGCCACAATCGCAACCCTCTTTGACTTCTGGCTGTGCTCAAATTCCCTGAGAAGGGTAAATCAACAACATTGCATTATACTGAAATGGGGTCATGTGTTTCTCAGCACAGAGCGAGAGAAAACACCCACACGCTGCTGCATGGAGTGGGAGTGGAGGACATGCACGTGGGAGAGAGGAGAGGAAGGTAGAGGAGAGGAGAGGAAAGGAGAGGATAGGACGTACTCTTGTTTTCGTTTAATCTCCTCTAGTTGTTTCTGCTGGTGCATATGTTTGATACTGCTGATGCCTTGGGCCTGCAGGGATTCTCTGAGTCGTCTTTGTTGCCGTTCTTTCTTCTGGGCGTTTGCTTTGGCTTTGCTTTGTTGGACCCGTAAACTCTCCTAAAACAACAATGCCGGATTAATGAAGCTGGATTTGACAGCATACAGCCATAGGCATTAAATTGGCCAATTGAACTAGAAAAAATTACTGTTATCTTGAATTGGAAAATGCAGCTGTAAGCAAAAGGAGCAGTGATCATAATGACAAGCATATACATATTATCAACAATAACATACATGGTCCTGCATTGAATTTACCCGGCTAATATATGAAAATGTTGTGTATGTGATTGTCGTTAAGGAGACAATTTGGAGTGAATGGAATCAGAAAATCTCAGTACAAAGACATTTTTTTCTTAGTAAAATATATCACATTTTTTATAAAAATAAATACATCTCAAATAAAGAATAATTATAATCTGTAGAAATGTGTGGTTTACAGAATAAAGTCACATGGGTGGATGTTTTTTATGCACTCTCAATGCGCTTACTTTGTCTTTATGTCTCAGCATAAATCAAATCAAACGAATTAGGCCACGATGTCTTTACAGCTTCATCACTAAATATAGCTTGTACTTTAAAGATTGTTCGCTGAGGCACTTAAAATGATCTTATAGTACACAACACATATGGTCGCTATATAAAAAAATGAATAATTGAGTAGAGTACCAGCTTTTGTACCTCCTCACTAATTAAACAACAACCATAATGCTTTGGGATGAGGATGGTATGAGTCTGTTTGCTCACTTGGGTGGCTGCTATGTTGGACTTCAGTGATTTGACAGCCTGCATCCTCTTTTCCAGCAACTCTCTGTTCTGTTGCTCCTTCTCAGCCTCTTGCTGATGCACCCTGAACAACACAAGGAAAAGACAGAAAGGGAAAATGTGTTATTATTGTTTGGAGTTGAAACTTTGGAGGGGTTGAGCAAAAATGTACAACTGTGACCTGTGAGTAAGCACCGTACTTTACAGTATACTTTATTAAAAAAGAGTAGTAGCATTATTATTAAAAGGAGGAATTCAAACTATTTGTATGTACGATTGATGTACGACTGACTCTAAATAAACTGCAGTGTGTGTGTTCACAGTAAACAAAATATCATGTCACCCAGTACAATAGAGTGAAACATTGGCGTGTGTTTAATAGTTCTGTCCTTCCTGGCCTTGCTTCACTCACACAGTAATAGTGACAGAGCTACCAAGGAAGTCGCTTTCAACTTGGGGTTTAGCATCTTGCCCAAGGACACTGGTGATCAGTGAGCAACCAGCTCCATCTGATCTGCTAATGAATTTCACCTCGAACATCTGTGTATGAAGCTCTGAGCTCTTTCAAGTGTCATGTCTGCCCTGCTTGTAATGTATTTTGCCAGTGTGAGTAACTGATCAATAGGACGCGTCGTCTCTCCAATGAGTCCTCTGAGATTATTCATATCTTTGTTCTGCTCTGACACTGTCTGTTGGTTTAAAAGCTGATTACCTTTTAATGGTCTGTTTCAAGTACTTTGCAGCTATCTTGCGGTTCGCTCGACCTTCTTCAATTTTCTTCTGACGGTCGGCCTCCTCTTTCTCCAGCATGGCCTCTTGTTTACTATGAGAACACAATCACAGACATGTTCACACATAATGTAATGTTTTCATAGTTATTCTTCATTATATCATTGATAGAAGCTTCTTGTAAAAACACACACACACACACACACACACACACTAGGGCACTATATTGTATTTGATCTCACTTCAGGGCACAAATTAAAAAATAATGGTCCTCTTTCTGCATATATGTGATATGCAATACTTTCTACTTAGTTATTCATATAATGAGCCTTTTACCCGTAACAAAGCAGTGCAGAGAAAAAAAAAGCAGTGTGAATAGTAAAACGGTTGCTTTCCCTACTCCCTGAGATGTTGAATCTTGAGTTGCAGGTTTTGGCTGGCTTTCCTCTCCTGCTGCAGTCTTGTTGCTGCCTTCTGGGCTTTAAGGACCTGGAAGAGCTGCTCATCTTCCTGCACCTCCTGCCGGAGCAAGGAGAACCTGCCAAGCTCCACTTCCACCTCACTCAGCTCCAGTCTGAGGAGAAAGGACACACAGGATTGATTTAGAAGAAAATGATGGATGTAGACAGAACAAAACACTAAGGAGTAAGTCTCTTGTATATTATGTTCCTGTAGTCATTCAACAGATACAAACACCCTGATAAAAGGACAGAATTCCACTTTAGAAAAACACACAGTTCCTAACAGCAGAATGAGGCAGAATTCCTAACAGATTTTATACCAAGCAATATTGTTTACAGCTTTTATTACTGCGATGCAGCTGCACAAAGTATCGAGTAAACAGCCTTTCTGACTTAAAGTGCAGTGAAAAAACACAAGGGGCTGCAGTAGTGTGGGTGTATTTTTTCATTGAGATGCTGAAATACAATCCAACAACTCTGCACTGTTATCGTGGTGGCAGTCATTTCATCTTCTGTCATGACAGATAAACATATTAGTTTTGTGTTGCAGGGAATCTCCCAGGATGCGCACTTATTCGTCTGATTGGTGAATACAGATAAAGTCACACTGCGTTGTGACAAATGTTTAGGCAGGTTTTTGCTGGATGACCATGCTCAGGTTTTTCCCTGAGCCCTTTTGTGTGTTTGCTCCATCACTGTCAACTCAGTGGGCTCGCCTTTTCAAACAGTACTCATGCTTGTCAGAACGAAACCTGACTGTCAAACCATTTTCCTCTTGGACTCACTCTTGTTGCTTGAGCTCAGTGTTGATGTGGCCCTCCAGCTCCTCCTCACTCTGCAGCTTTTGACACAGATGCTTATGCTGAGCTCGCAATCGAAACACATCCACACTGTGGAATAAAACAAGCAATGGGTGGAAAACACAGAGATGGTCATAATAACACTGATATAAAGCACAAAGCAGTCACTGTTTGTTCATCTCAAACTCACCTGTTGTCTGTTGTTTTCTGTTGCTCTATTTCTCTCTCCAATTTTTCTCTCTGTTCTAACAAACTTTCAATATTCTCACGACAGAGCTTCAGCTTTTCCCTGGGAAAAGATACAAAGTATAAAAGACAAGCTGCAATGCTGACACAGAGAAACACTCTAGATCCTGAGCATTTTCAAAGCAGTTAAAGTGGAACGTGTTTAGAGCATCAGGCTAATGGATTTCCTTGTGGTCCTTGCAACAAAAAAGGAGGTAATTCTGTTGGCTAACAAGGTAATCTAATGAAAACGTTAAAAAGCTGAAAGTGGACACACACGCACATACACACACAAACAGCTCTGAATTACCCAATGTTCTTTTTGCAGTCTAATGATGTGCAACACAACAGTGTGTGACTGGGACTGTCATAAAAAGAAAATTGTGGCACATTGTAGAATAAAAGCTGCAGACTGGTTAAAAGGCAGGTGTGCTTGGGTTCCACTGAACTCGGGTTTAACGTTTAGTTCCACCCTGACCACCGATGCCTGGTGCTGAAGGAACTTGACGGACGTTTCTGATGGGGACTGCATCACAGGTCATCAGGTGCTTAATGGTTCGCAGTGCAGACAAATAAAAAGAGGGGAAGAAGTGGGGAGAGGGGACATTACGGGGAATGATTTGAAATGAGCTGAAATGATTTCCTGCAAATTGCTGAAACAGTTGGAACAAAAATGATTGGCCCCTGTGTGAGAAGGGCAAGAGGTGAAAGACCGGGGGAAAGGGGAATAACAGTGGGAAAAAAAAACAATCCTCCAAGAAACTGATAAGATTGGGCAACAATATTTTTTGTTATATTCCTATCAAACACCCCCCACAAGGTTTTCTATAGGTTTCTGTAGAGTCAAGAAATGGACATTCAAAGGAATTCTATTCAGGTTAAGGAACTACTGTGGCTCTAGAGGTCTGTTGTTGCCAGGTCCAGACCTGGCTTTCAGCACGTCGTGCTCCTTCTGTCGGTGAAAGCAGTCCAGCTGGTCCAGGTTTCGTCTCAGCTTGAACATCCGTGCTGTCTCGGCATAACTCCTCTTCTTACCACTGCCAGCCGCAACCGCAAGGTCACCATCGCTATCCTCCTCCCTTGGGGCAGATGCAAAATTGCATATAGGAAAGACTGCTTGTTTTATGCAAAACTTTACTATGTTTAATGCACACACAATAATCTACCAGTGTGGTACCCAGTATAGTACTGTAGAAAACATGAACAATAAATGTTAGAAAAACTTCGAGCTTCAGTGTTTTCCATCCCAATATCATCTTGAGAATCTCACTGAGCTGCAGTGACGTTGTTTACAATAGGTACTGAGAGAGAGAGAAAAAGACATTTGTATTTCATTGTTTAAATATATAGTTGAAAGAAAGGCAAGAAATACCCACTCATACAATTCTTCTAACCACTCGAACTCGGGAGGAAGGACTGGCTCATCATCTTTAAAGATTTCCTGCCCTGGACCATCATCTGAAATAAATGTATATTAAATGAGTCTGTCCCTGTCTCTTAAAACTAATGTAAAACAGACTGTAGGTATAGCAGGTGTCTGACAGGCTGTTACTCACCCTCGGGGTCCTCAAGAGTACTGAGGTGGACATCCAGAGGTCCACACTTGTCTGATTCCACATCAGATGGACTTTCCCTGTCTTCTACGTCCATTTCACCTTACTTATGAATAACACAGCCACATATTATTATTATATAACAAGCCTATTCAGCAATATAACGGAACAAACAATTCAATACTTAACGTAATCTCAATGTTTGTGCACCGGCACTCGGTGGACAAACATCACCGCACGTCTCGTTCAAACAGTTGAAAATATAATTTCTAAACTGTTCCTTGGTGAATTATATGTATGCCGAATCATAACATCGACGCTTAGTGATTTGCAAAACATATTAAGTCCTATTGCTGTAGTGTGTTACATTTACAGTAGGTAATATAACGATTACTACCCCAGTTCTTTAATGGAAGCTGGTAGGTGGTTTATTCGTTTATAGGAGCTACAGCTAAGCCTGAGAAGCCAAACAGCCAAGCGACTAACATAAAATTAAAGTTGAGTTTAGACTGTGCTATAATTAAAATAATAAATAATAAAAATTAACAAACCCGTTACCTCTTTCAGCGAGACTTTTCTACACTTTGCTCACTGCTCTTCAAATGTATGTTTATTCCGCCATGTTTGTTACAGTTTCCATGGAGACGAGACGCAGGGGGCGGGACCTCAACCCTCCATGAGCCGTCTATCAACTGAACATCGACTACAAAATAAAAGTACCAAATGTCAATTATTAATTATTTATTACATGATCTAAAAAAATCTGATAATATTAGCCACCCAA
The DNA here is from genome assembly GCA_900323345.1 of Pseudochromis fuscus. Taxonomy (NCBI): domain Eukaryota; kingdom Metazoa; phylum Chordata; class Actinopteri; family Pseudochromidae; genus Pseudochromis; species Pseudochromis fuscus. Next base: position 43,787 of record OOFC01020670.1, read on the forward strand.
CGATACACTGAGAGGTTATATAGCAATGAATAGCAGGCAACGCTTTTTAAGAAGGAAACGCAACCTACAGACTAATGTGAATGTAATGTCCTTCTGGACTTATTAAAATTATTCTCTAATACTAACCGATGTAGACACCTAGTTTGATTTCTTTCATGTTGCATCTTTCAGCAAACCTTCAGTAATTTTCTTCATGAACACTGTTTCCCCCCCTCTGGACTGATATCAGTTAAACCACACACAGCAGAAAACGTCTCAGCTGATTCACAGAGAATGATAAATCTGTGTGTTATGCAAAATCTTTTGTCAAGCATGCAAAGATTGCACAGGCCCATCTGATCTACACTGGAAAAAGACATGAATGTCTAGCTGATCAGTAGCTTTTTGCAGAAGCGCAATGAGCTTATACTAGGGAGCTTGTTGTTTTCTTCTAAATTTTGCATAATGAAGCTTTCATTCAATTCATCATAATATTGAAGAGTAAATCAGAGGAGGAGGGAGAACTGTGTGCTGCACATTTAAGTCATGTGATACAGGAATATGTTGTAGTGCAATGGGAGACTTGATAAATAAATAGTATGAGTGTGCATGTGTACGAGTGTATGTGATGTAAGATAGTGGGCAGATTTTTTTTTCATTTCTTTTTTGAGAGATAAAGGGACCCCAGCTGATATAAAGAATGGATCCACATGACGGGAAACAGAGCGATCACACAGAAGTGGAGCCTGAGAATACATGAGAGTGAATAGAGTAAAAGGAATAAAAAATAGTTTGTGGTCGGGAGACTCTGAGAAAACAGGCCCATGCAATGCATTGCATCATGTATCGAAGCCCGGTATCTTCATATCAAACAGAACTCGCTGTGCAAATCCAAGTGGAAGGTCTGGAGGGAGGGAGAGACGGTGGTTTGAATCCTCAGCCACTGACTCCAGGCCTGTCTCTTTTCCCTGTGGTGAGGCAGGAGAAACCAGGGCAGGTGCACTGCTGCATTCATGCACTCTCCCCACAGCACATAAAAGAGGTTACCATTAATGAGAAAAAAGCCAAAGCCTGCACATTTTGGCAGAATGGAGGATAAATTGATTGTTGTAACTTCAAAAATCTGATCTTTCTTTAATCAAACTGAGTTGGGATTAAAATGCTACATTATGCCTCTGGAGTCCACATGATAGTTCTATGATATTATTTATTCCCTGAAAATGTATAGAAAAAATAACAATGTATTGTTATTTATATGTCAACTTGTGTATGTCAAACACTTGGTGTGTTTACAGTGTGGGGGTTATTACATTAACCTCTCCCCAAACTTTCTAAAAAAAAAAATGCAGTGCTGAATTGTGGGAGTCTGGTGATTTATGTTATTGATTTATCCTAAAGGCACTGCACAAAACAAGTGTAGCATGCCCCTACTAACCTTATACTGCAAATGTTTTCAGTGCTCCACCAGTACATGGATTTATACTGTGTATGTGAATTTCAGCAGAGATTTCATGATAGATTTTGTTCACTGTGGTTTCTGTGCAGCGATGACAGTGCCAGCAGTGTAGCTGCTTTACCTAATGAGACTGTTTTCATTTATGATCACGTTGTTCTCCTTTTAGCATTTTGTCTTATATTGTTGTTTGACAGTTGAAAGTAGAATTTGATAGGAAAGGAGATCACCAGCTAGACATGGTGTGTGCTCGCTGCCTCAACCCTCCCATCAAATAACTGCATTTTTTTTATATTCACTAATGACTTTTTTCATCAGGTCTTGCTGTACTGATATTTAATCTGTTCTTTTTTGGACTAAATGTCTTTAATCTCTTTAAACTGAGGACTTTGATCTCGGACATGAAAAAGAAAGAGTCTGATCCCCATGTGCTTCAGAACATCATTTTACAACAGCTTGGGATGGAGGGGTGGATGTACAGCACCTTAACGACCCATGTAGCTCAGTGTGAAGGGTGAAGAGTTCAGCACTGTGGAGGATCTGTCTTTTTCCTGCAAAAGATTTAACGCAACAGCTGGTTTTCAAGATGGCAAACATCAAAAATCATAAACAGGTTTAGAAAAGCACTGCCAAGAAGTGTGGGAATGTCCTGACTGCGGCCAGCAGTTGTGATCTTCTTCATTTTCCTTTTAGAAATTGGCCTTTTTACCACTTATGATCCCAACTGAAGAGTCAATATTCAGTACAACATACTGATTTTATTAAAATAGGCTTATGAAGGTTCACTACTCACCAACCCAAAGATCTCTGTGTCAGACTTTGGGCCGCCTCTCTAACAGAGAAAAATACAACTTTATCTGAGACAGTAATTACCTAATGGAGATGAAACGTCAAACGTGTCAAACATTACATAATAAATTGAAGTCCTATGTTCGTGACATGCATTCCTGCCGCCCCCCCCCCCCC